>PVJX010013422.1:0-47477 GCA_004027295.1 Dolichotis patagonum | reverse complement strand
GCTTCTGGTTCAACACTGGGAGACACTTCTGTGCCTGTAGAAGAAAGTTGAGAAGATGCTGGGTGCTTGACTGTTGCCCCTCTGGTCTTTTCTCTCCTGTAGGAAGTGGTTTCAGATGAAAGGCATCAAGGTGGACAGCTGCTGGAGGAACCAAAGCTGCTGCACTTCAAAGGCAACACTTTCAGTCTCCAGATCTCCGTGCTCGACATCCCTCCATTCCTCTGGAGAATTAAACCATTCACCGCATGCCAGGTACTAGCCAGGAGGGCTTGCACAGAAACCAGGTGCTGTGGCCTGGAAACAAGTCAGAGACCCCAGTGAGAGTCCTTTTGATGTTCCTAGTCCTTTAAAGTATGGATTTCATCTCAAAACTGCCCCCCAGATGTAATCGTCATTGCTGCACAGAAGGCATGAAACATACCGCCCTAATTCTAACAGGTGGGAAGGAAGGTACTCCCACACCAGGTCATGTGACAGGGCTCCTCCTGCTGTTTGAATTGTTGCTCAGTGTAGGCTGAAGATGGCAACTTACCAGCTTAAGGCTGGGGTGTGTGCATTGGTTATAAAATTAACTATGAGCCGTTGCTTTCATCGTATTCAGCAGTGAATATTCTGAGTATCAGTGACAAAGTTTTTCAAGGAACAACTTGGAGTTCCCTGACAGCCAGGGTTATGCTACCGCTGAGTTACATACTGCATCCCCTGCTGTTTGTCCCTAAGGACAAAAAAATGCTGCTGCTGTTCTTGTGTGACATGCTTGCCAGCAAGTGGATGGGGCCAGTTCAAAGGAATTCCAAGCTGAAAGGCAAAGACAGGATAATGCTCCTTTAGAGTCATTTTGCAAATATATGAAGATATGTATATATTAGTGTCCGTATGTCTCTTTTTGAGTTTTTTTTTTAAAAAAAAAAACATTGCAGGATGATTCGTTCCATTTAAATCATTTTTAGGAAATTGGAATATATGCTTATCATAAAAAGATTTCTTGTCAACCTGTGAGGCTGCTCCAGAACTCTATGAAAATTCCCACTGATAAGTCCTTCCCCGTAAGCAGCTGGATATCAATCATATTTTCTTCTCTTTTCTTGGAGGGCAGTTGTTTGGGAGTTCTGTTGTATTTTAATTTAGTTTTTTTTTTTTCTTATCCTGGGGATCAAAGCCAGGGGTATGCTACCGCTGAGCTACATACCGCATCCCCGGCCATTTTTATTTTGCCAGAATGTTACTAAGTTGCCCTGACAGGACTCAAACATTTCATCCTCCAGCCTGAGCCTCCCCCAGTGTTGGGATTACAGTTGTACACCACCATGCCTCGCTGCATCACAGTTTCGTAAGCCAGAATCACCAAGCATCAAGTGATAGGACATTGGCTTAGACCTAGAAAAGCTTCTGATGGACTCACCTTGGTCTGGAATCACAGCATGATTTCACAGCCGTCAGCATAACACATAGACCCCTGTGGGAATGCTTAAGAAGTTTCCAGCTTCCAGAATGGTAATGAGCCAAGTCACAGAGAGGAAACTTTGCCATGGTAGTTAGAAAAAAAAGCTCAGCTACCAAACCTTCCAACTTCAAACCATTTAAAATGGCACAAAGTTACCCCTCTTATTTTCAGAGTTCACACGGCTTTGGAAACTGCCCCTCTCAATAGAATTTTAGTGCTCTGAGTAACGTACATCTCTTATATTTTTGTGTGTGTGTGTGTGTGTGTGTGTGTGTGTGTATGTGTGTGTGTGGACATTCCTGTTTGTCACATTCAGCAGATTTCCTTGGGAAGAGAGACCTTCTATGAATAAATGCATTCCTAATGCCATTCAAGACCTAGGTGTCTTTGTTTTACAGTAAGCGTTACTCAAGTTTCCAATCCAAATTGAACTTCGGAGTATTGTTAAAATAAGTCTTGATAGTCATGTGAATTCTTATATAATAATCTTTATAAGATATAAGGGTCACATTTCACTGGAACTAACATGAGTGACTCAGTCCATAGTAACTATTAAGTTTAATACTTAAAGATAAAAAATCAGATGAAAGAAACATTACCTTGCAGTAGTTCTTAAGCAGTAGTTACAGCAACAGGGGCCCCAGCAGAGATGTTGGGGGCCAGAGGAGGCTGAGAGATCAGTGGCGCTGAGCTCAGAGGATGCACCGGAGCCCGCCTCAGAGCCCTGGCAGATGAGGAGACCCAACAAGCTTCACCGACAGGATGGGCTAGACTGAACAGAAGTTGTGAACATGTATAAATATTTGCCTTTTGTAATTGAGCATAATTTGAAAGAGTCTTCGAAGGCTGAGAAACAATTTAATTTTCTCTGCATCAGGAGGCTTGCCACTGAGTTTTTATTTCCACTTCATTTTTCTTACCCAAAATGGCTTTCTGCTCCATCCTTCCTTTTCCCTGCCACCCCTTCCCACAAATCTCCCTGCCCCGCTCTCACTGAAATCCATCAGCTCATGAGTCTGCATTTGGTATCTGGTTTAATGACCGTGCTGTGTTTGCCCCAGGCATTCAATGTAAGCACTTTGGGGAGAGTTTGCGTTCAGCCTGCTTGATCTTCTTGGAGAACGTCATGTGCGCTGACAAACTTGGCATGGATAACCAAGGGTGGGCTTTCATTAGAGCTCAGTGGTTAGGAGCTAACAGGGACTTTTTCATGTTATCCCAGAGAAATATTATGGAGAGAGAATGTCACACTATTCCTGACACTGTGTACCTCTTTCAACTGGTAAATTGTCATATTTCCACTCAATGCATGAAAAAAATCTCTGGTACAGTTGTCTTCCTTGCCTTTTTTAAATTTTAGATTGAAACTCTAGAAATTGACATATTGTGATTAAATACCCAAACTCCTCACCCAGGGCACCATCCTGCTTTCTTCTGGGAATGCAGGCTTGGGAGGGGCCCACTGAATGCATCAAATGTTTACTGTCTGTCAGACAGCAACCAACTAGTGAGAAATGATTGCTAATGTGAGTTCATGCGGTATCCTGAGCTATGTGATGAGGACCTATGTATAAAAGGACTACGTAAATTTGAAGTCTTACTGGTTTAGGTTCTTGGAGGACCACAGCTATGCAGTGCTACAGTGCAGCGTTTTTGGTGCATAATACCAGGTGTGATGGTGGACACAAGGAAAAGACAGGCTATGGGTGTTCTCTGGAGATATGGGTGCATGATAACCATCAGCCTGGTTGAAATCAAAATTGAGGCCCACAGTGCTTGTCCTGACCCCAATAATGAATTACTTCCCGTTATCCTCTCAGCCTTTGAGACCCTAGCATTGTTGGGAGTGTGGCATCCTCCTCCCGCTGCTCTCTTGGCCCCAGGGGCTAGCAATTCTCTTTAAGAGGTAAATGCTCTGCTCTCCGTAGGTTACTGGGACCTCAGAGCTACTTAATCATACTTTTCTTTATTTCTTTCTGCCTGTGGGGTGGGGAAGCTATAATAAACAGTCTACAATCAATTATTTATTTTTTCAAATCCAACAAAACACAGAGTCGGGTTGTCACATCGCTGAGATAAAAGCAGCTGTCTTTTCAGCATGTTATGTATATTGAAGAACTCAGTGTGTGTCTCCTGCTAGGATATGATTTACATTCTCTCCATCTGCTAGAAACCTAATTATAATTGGAATCAGAATGAAAACATCTCTGGAATTCTTTAAACACCCATAACTTTTGCTACACTTTGTCCTCTATATTGCTTCCTGCATAATATCTCAGCTCAGTAAGTGCATTGATGAATTTTTGTTTTGTTTTGTTTTGTTTTGTTTTCTAGGGTTTTGGTTTTTTGGTGCCTTTCCTGAAAACACACTAATCAAAGTGATTCTAATTCTATTATTTTTAAATATTTTGTTGAGTAATATCGGCAGTTGTCACTCAATAACAATAAAAATATTCCTTTGATATCTTAAAATCAAAATTTTTAAAAGGTTTTCACTATGTGCACTGGCATGTAAAGGGAAAAAAGCAGATAGAGATACAGAAACAGAGAGTGCATGCAAGCAGAGGCACTGATTCTCATGTCTTTCTCAAGGGACCATTATCTCTGCAGTAGGCATTACTCTTTCTTTTTTCCAGTATTTTCAGAAGAAAACAAGGAAATTTATTGAATGATACTAGAGAAGACACTTATTTTAAATAAGTGGTCAGTGTCACTTTTTTAGAAAGTTACACAATACCATGGATTCAAATCCCCTGAAGAAAATGTAGGTTTGCTTAAGACCTGGACCTTGAGCATGGCTCTTTCTAGCCCTGAAGTCCAGTGCCTACATTATACTCTACTGTCTTAAATTTTGGTTGTATATAAAAGAAAGTTCCTTTAGCTAAAAGCACCTATTCACCTCAGACCTGTAAATTTTAGTTTCTTTCATTAAAAGAGATGGTGCAAAGCAATGCTACAAAAATGTGTTGATTTGGAGAACAGAGTTTTCCAGAGCTGAGAAGAATAAGCACAGTCACACAGATAAAGGAGGCTTTAGAGGACCTGGCAGGAGACCATGTTTAGCACTGCAGGCAGCAGGAGACACTGCCCCTTACCAGTGCACTGTGGAAGCAGAGTTTCAATAAATCTGATCAAGTCAGTTGTCGCCCACTGTGATTGAGGTAACAAAGAAACCATAACACTATCCCCTGAAGAATATAAATAAAGTGCGTTCTGTTCTTCTCTCCTGTCAAGCCACCAACCTCAACCTCTCACTAGGTTTATCTAGTAGAAACTGAGAACCAGCGATTAGACACTATAGTTAACTATAGAATGTATGTATAGGATAAGAAAATTGAAGCAAAATGACAAGAGAGAGATGGTGATTATCTCTTAAAAGGCAAAGTTGAACCCTGCTGTGATGGGGAACATCTGTAACCCTAGCACTCTATGAGGATGAGGGACGAGAATCTCAAGCTCAATCTCAGCCTTGGAATTTAGCAAGACCTTGTCTCAAAATAAAAAAATAAAAGATGAAAAATGGGTGACGATGTAGCTCAGTGTAGACTCTGGGTTCAGTCCTCAGTACTAAAAAACAAAATGAAGTAAAGGTTCCAGAGATATAAAGACCTAATAATGTTACTTTGAGTGCTCAGGAGTATAATAGCAGGATTTGATAATAATAAGATAAATGCCATCGGTGTAGTTAGTAGCTCCCTCTGCAGAGAGATGGCAAATAGGCATGTGAGAGCAGATGGGAACCGGAAGAACTCAGCAGGCAGAGTGAGAAATGTAAGAACTTGAATTCAAAAGTAAAAATTACTCACAGATTGCAAAATGGAAGAAAACTCAGGAGGAGAAGCAGGGAGAGAATCAGCTTAGATAACAAGGAGAAAGGGCAGAATTTTCATATATATTATGAAAGTGAAAAGACATTTGTGGGTGTTTAGGGAAAATGCGTTTCTCTACCATTTACTGAGGAGCTCCACCAATCAGAGACATCGTCTACTGCAGGAAGCCCTCCTCTCTGCTGCCAGGAAGGGAAGGGAAATGGCCATACATATAAGTCTCTGTTCAAAGAAAGGAGGAACCAGGAACTGTTCTTGGAGATTGCTGCCTTGCTAGTGATGCAAACAAGTTTTAATTCTGCCAAAATTAGCTTGGTGCCTGCTCTGGGGCATCTTTCCATATTACCCAGTTCAGGTTTTAAGAGCGCTTCTTCAAACTTAATAGAATTTAATCAAAGGATTGTTTTGCACAAGAGTACAGAAAGCACTCAAGGCCTTTCAATCAAGGAAATATTTAATCAAGGGATTTATGTGTTTCTGCAACCCTTGAGGAACTTGGTGTCAAGGTTATAGGAAGCCATTAATGATATCAGGAAACCAACAGAGTCAGTAGTTTCAGGAAATTATACCACCACCAGAAGAGATGAGGCTCAAGGGGACATCCAGATGCCCCTGCCTACCTCGCATGTGCTGCCGGGTGACGCCCTTGGGCCTGCCCACCTCCGTGAGGGGCAGTGATAGCTCCATGTCTCTGCTGCCTCACACATCCCGCATGACTGCCTCCCGTGAGCAGGATGGAAATGTGAACTACTGCTGGCCAGGGAAGCTATAGAGTTTTCAGGGTGCCAGCCCCTGCCACCTTGGAGAGAACTGAAAAGTAAATATATACTGCAGACTAACAGTCCTTATCTTCCACAAGAATGAAGTCAATAAAATACTGTAAAATGTCACAATTGTGCGCGTTCTGAGCTCCTGTCTTTACTTCTTAAGAAAAATCCCCACTGCTTTTCCTGTGACTCAGTATTAAGAATAAACAGAACAAAATTCACAAAATTCTTATATTCACTGCTGAGATGCATGGTGAGAGTGAATGTTTGACTTTGTTCTCCCATTCTCTGTAAAGCTAGCTCTTCTCTTTTTAAATGTCTAAAAGTCATCCTTCCTTGCTGGTTCTCCAGGAAGTATCCAAAATCAGAAACTGTGAGGTTTCTTACAGAGTAAATTAGGAAACAAATTATATAATCTCCTGTGTAGAATAAAGCTCAAGAATAACTAACTCATACTTCTTCAAAAGAGAATAGAGTGAATTTTAAAACGATGACAGCTCTAACACCAGTCACACTTCGTAGTCCCAAGCTTCCAGACTTGATATACCTTCTGCCACCTTGCAGTCTTAGTGTCATAAAAGTAACATATATATCTTTAGCCACAAAATGGCGCAAACTAATGAGCATAGAAATAGAAAGGTAAGGCTGAGTAGTACTAGAGGCTCAGTATACATGGTCATTACCATTAGCCCCAGCCATGTTTGTGCAAGGCAGAGAGGCTTTTTAGATAACTAAAAGGTATATTGTAAAGCCCAAAGGCTGAGCACAGTCCTATTGATAGCGTGCACTGGCTAGTGTTAAGAAATAATTTCCATCATTTAGTAAAATCCTTGGCCCACTCAGTTGTCTTATCTGTCCCTTGAGAGCAGGAACCAAACCTAAATAATTATGATTTCTCATTGTGTATCTAGTAGAGTTTCCAACCACTAGCAAGCTCCTTATACATAACTGTGGAGCTGGTGAATTGAAAATGGAAAATTAGCAAACTGCTTCACTCTGGAGTACCTCAATATTTGTGTTTCCCTCTCTTGCATGTGTATACATATGTATGATTTTACAGTATGTATTTTCATGCTAGATATTTTGGCAATACTGTATTCCCATACAATTCTACATGAGTCTGTAAATCAAGGGACAAGTTCTGGTTAGTCGGTTCTTTAATACAAGTTTAAAACAGAAGATATCATCTTACCCTGGGTTTAGGTAGAAGGATAAGCTATAGGTGTCTTCTAGGAAAAGAGTAATTCTTAGTGGAAAATGATAAATTTTGATGCTATTCTTTTTAATTGTGTGTGTCACCAAGTGAAATCTGAGCTCCTGCAGTGTGGTTTTGGATTCAAATGTTATCAACTGGAATTGACATTAATTACTTTTGTGCTGCTTGGCATATGCTGAAACATTATTTCTACAATAATCCCATCAAAGTCGAAAAGGCAGTTGTCTCTGCTGCAGTCTCTGTCATCATCACCATGATTATTGCTGTTGAGTATCTTCTGGTCTCCATTTATCTCAGCCAGGCTCTGCACCCCATGCCCCCTTCTGTGCTCCATCTCCCCTGCAGGAAGTTCCATTCTCTCGCGTGTGGTGCAGTAACCGGCAGCCCCTGCACTGTGCCTTCTCCCTGGAGCGCTACACGCCCACCACCACCCAGCTGTCCTGCAAAATCTGCATCCGGCAGCTCAAAGGCCATGAGCAGATCCTCCAAGTGCAGACTTCCATCCTGGAGGTGAGTCCTGGAGGTACCAGCCTCTAACCCCCCTTTCTAAACCCCGGTAAGATAATAGCACTATACCTGTCACAGCTGTGCTCTTCAAAGGCTGAAAAAACTTCAAAATGCACAAATTGTTTTTCTTCTTATTATTGGTGAAGGAAAATAAACTTTCACAGACTGAGGGTTGAACTGTGCTTCACACTGGGCAGGGTGAAATTTAAGGGTAGGCTCTGGGGAGAGACTTTTGGAGAAAAGTAGTACAGGACTTTTCATGCACAAAACCACAAGCAGACTTGGTCCGTAGTAGGCTTGGAAGACCAGCTGAGATACATTGCAGGCTGAGGCCAGATGGTACAGACGAGACACATAACGTAAAAAGGCACAAGAAGACAGTCACCACTGAGCTGCCTTCCAGCTGGTTCTGACTAATTCCCTGGAAGTCATTTGCCTTGTATGTTTTTCATCCTTAAGACCTGGGACTTTTATTGTCCTGGGATGATGCTTTATCTCATATCCTCCAGTCTCATGGTTTTATATGTCCACATTTCCACTGAACCTAGATCCATCAGTGGAATAATATAGTTGGTGCCTAGTATCCATGCCTTTTACATTTATGGACTGAAATCATTGTGAAAACAAAATTTACATCTATACTGAGCATGTACAGACTTTGACCCTGCCATTATTTCCTAAACAATGCAATGATTTGCATAGGTTTATATTGGAAATTCTAATGTAAAGATGATGTAAAATATACAGAAGGATGTACATTTGTTACATGTGAGTATGACACAACCTTTACACGAAGACTCCAGCATCCTCAGATTTTGGTATGTAGGTAGATTCTTGGAGATTTCTGCCCCGGAGGTGAGAGAACAGGGTGAGATGGACCGGGTAGACATGAATCTCATTCTACAAGGTAAAGAATTGGAATTAGAATGATACAGATTCTTGCCCAACTAATGTCACTACTGAAAGACAGAGTTAAAATGGGATCAAAGGGAAATTTACTTGGAGATGTTGCAAAAGGTGCCAGATGCTCGGATTTGGCCTAAGCCACTGAATGACTTCATGTTTTTGGACTTGAGCTTACACAGAGGATTCCCTTCTCAAATGTTAGGGTCAGAGAGAAAGTAGCAGTAAATCTAATGCCTTTGTTTCACAGTTTCAAGATAATTCCTGGCTAATGTAAGAAAAGACATATTTCACTATTCACTTGTATAGTTGATTGAGAAACATATAAACAAAATATAGATAAACATATAAATAGAACATACTCTTATTTAGGCTTGACAGAAGCTTTAGTACATTTATATACATACAATTTAATTTCAGATGTTTTGGTTTGAAAACTCATAGTCATATACCATTTTCACTTATCTCCATTCTCATTACAACTCATTATAAAACACAAGTCCTGCTAATTCCCCAAATATTTTTTCTGAGTAGATGGCTTTGCAAAGGATTGTGCCTTAAAATTGATAGCTGTCTTCACTGACATGTTTATCTACTATTTGCATTCATTATGGTCAATTAGCATTTTGTGCTAAAAGAGTTTTGATGGGAAAGGTATATCTGGAAACCTGCAGTAGGATATTTTTAGAGCTTTTCTTTTATAGTTCTGGCATATTTACCATCATGCATTTCAAAGCAACATTAAAATTTTAAGAAAGTTTTAAAATATAAACAAGAGGAAAATCACAAAAGACCTAATATTCAGAAGCATTCATGAAAAGGCAAAATGTCGAGATGCCTCTGATTTGGATTTCCTTAGATGTCTGTTACCAAGTCATTGAAAGAATTCCAGGCTGAAAGCAGTTTTTTTTAAGGCATCCAAATATTGGGGATCAACTTCTGGTATTATAGGATATTTATGCAATGACAATATAATAAGGCTTATCTGTCTTCGTATCTTTTATCATTACCAATATAAATTATTTGAAGTACAAAGAAGGAAAATTAGCTAATAAACTCGATTGTGTTCTTTACTCTCCAATCCCTTTTCTAATGCTACATAAATTTAAAGCCACTTGAAATGCCTTGAAGAAGATGCCTTCACAGTATCTTTTTACAGTGGGATGCAAACAGAATACTACTTACATTTTCATTTTTGTGTGAGTCATCAGGTTCACAGGCTACTGCAGTTTAGAAGCTTTTTAGCCCTTTTGATCTTCCCAAGGATCACTTTATTAATTGCTTCAAGCATTACTGCAGGAATTTGACCCAGCGTACATTCATCCCTTTGTAATAAACTGTATTCCTTAGACAAATTTCATTTGTTAACGTTTTTTGTGTCAGGAGAAATCTAATAACTTTTGAAAGCCACTATATTTCAGATAGTGTTTCATTTGTTTTCACATTTATCATACAATCATCACTACCCTGTGGGTTAAGTATACTGCTATCACATGATATAAATTTTACATGATATAAGGTTCCAAATAAGTCAACCTTGTAGTCCAAAATCTTTGAGCTAATGGGAAGGGGGAGAGATACTGCATTACTTCAGGGGCCCAAACAAGACCCATCTTCACTGTGGATCTTGTCCACAGCATGAACCTTCACTTGGGAGACCAGGCACTGATGAGAAACCTCCCAGCACCAGCAGTGTTACCTTTGAGTACATAAAAGGAGTGATATGAAAACTGAGACGCCCTGTCTTCTAAAGAAAAAAGGAGTCGAGAGAACCATTTGTGTATTGGATTAGAACAACTGTTCTAATGGAGCCTCAAGAGCAGCATAAATACCCTACATGTGGATCCTAGAGGTGATAGCTTGATTAAATGATCACACAAAGTCCTTCCATCTGTGGGACTATAACTCCCAGGAAAAGCATGCATGTAGGGATAGATCTGATTCATAAAAACTGCCCTCTTTTCTCTAAAGATTACTTGATTTTTATAGTAAATCATCCAGGCAAAATGGAAGACATAGTAAGTGGAGAGGAACGGTGATTCCTTGGGAAGAAGAGAGGGGACCTCCAAGACATGGGTCTCTGTCAATCAGTAAGTTCAACTCACGGATCATTTAGCAGCTGCACATGTCATGGTTACCAGACTGGGAAAGACTGCAGTTACATGGCTTTCCTAAGTTCGCAACTAGTGTTTTATTGATTAAAACCAGGAACAATAATATGGAACTTGTGAGGCTTTTTACAAATGTCTTCGGATCTTTTTTTGTTTTGGTTTTCTTTTTTAATACCCACTCTTCTCAGAAATTCCTGTACATTTAGGTGCAGAGATCCCACTCTGTATCTCACTTGAATGAATTTGTTTTAGTATTACTGTTTCCTCTAATAATGAAATCACAAGGTAGGTGTGTATGTATGTGTATCCATATGTATTTACACACATATATAAAATATTTATTTTAAATGTCTGCATCAATGCAGTGATTATCCTCATTGAAAGCATCTGCTCCTTTATGTTCAGCAGCATTTCTATTACATTCCTCAGGCCTCTTATCTAACTGGTTTTCCAAATAAATACCAACCTTAAAATTAAAAATTGCTTTAGTAAGCAAGAAAGTTTCTTTTTTGTTCTTATTATACTGTTTGAATATTTAGAAGTTAGTTTCCCTTAAATAGTTTTTAAATTTTTATTATTAATACATGTAACCCTAAACTTCACATTATTGTATTACCTAATGATTATTATAAACTGATAGTCTATAAAAACACAGCAGCATTACCGATATAAACAGGAACAATTTTTTTTTAGTTAATACTAACAAGGGAAGAATCTCTAGATAATTTAGTTCATCACTGCTTTTATTAGTATATTAAGGAAGACTTTTTTTGTTTGATAAAAATGACTTAAATGGGAACCTCGCACTTTACAGTTTCCCTTCAAGCAACTCTCTTATCTTTCTTCCAAAAGTGGTGGAAATTGGGGGATAATTTGCCTGTTATAAAACAGCATCCTTGGATTTGCTCATTGATTTACAACTCCCTAAGCTAACCGTGTAGCAGCCGCTTATCTCAGATGTGCAGAGCATGAAAATCTACTGTTCCTCTGCATATTTAAGTTAAACAATCAGAAAATGTGATGTATCTACAGGATTCTTATTACCTGGCCCAGATGTCTCTTAGAATGCATCATAAATGCTACCCAAAGTGCCGTCCTTATGCATGCAAAATATTTAAATTTGGAACCTTTACAAGGGAAAATGGGCCTACTTATTAAACTGTTGTGAATAGGAAAAAATACTCATTTTAAGGCTCAGTCTAATCTGTTACTCACTTTTGAAGAAGACCGCTGTCTGCAGCCTTCTCTGCAGACACTGCATCAAGGTGGTCTTTCTTCTGTCAGTAGTGAATACAAATTTTGGAAGACATTTCACAAGTACCAGCAGGGTCCACAAGCCCATTTCCTGTCCTGCCACTGTTTGGCCTAGAGCTCTGTATTTTCCATTTTAAGCCACCTTTTCTCAAGTTTATACCCTTTGATGCTATTTTCCAATCACAGCTGCTGTTAACTTGCATAGACTTCCCCCTCCTCCAGTCTAGTTTCTACCATACTCTTTAAGTCAAAAAATATATAAGGAAGTCACTCCTGCTTTGTTTGCATTTTTAGAAGCCCAAAGAAATTTTATAAACCATGATAAAAAATGATGTATCTTGTAACCTATTTTATGCAGTAAGAACCTGGGTTGGTTTATTTTATAACCACCCAGTATTTCAGAACAGACCTGTCCGCTCCCCTTGGAGTAAGTACCTATCCACCCAATTTCTATTCAGTTGATGCCTTCTAATTCTTCAAGCCCAAATCAAATGCTTTCCCCTGAAGTCTTTGCTACCATAAATACCTGAGGTATAATATTAACACCACTCACAGAATATTTTTCTTAAGGACCCTGCTCGCTATATTGCACGTAGGGAAATGTGCACTGGTGCAGTTATTAGGGTATCTGAATTCTATTCTATTCACTGTTTTGGTTATATCACAAGATACATGGGTGACTTTTACCACATTTCATAACCTCTGTGGGATCTATAAAAAAATTCCAAAGGGCAGGTTAAGAAACTGAGGCTGAGATCATAGAGCATCCCAAATCACCTTGGCTCTGAAGTGTGAGCTTTCCGATTCATAAAACATTCCTTTTGCAATGAGAGCAAGCTAACTGCAAATCCTGGACATTTTTATGAGCATTGTTCTGTAACACACCAGGGAATAGAACTAAAACCAGCACGTAAAATCTATTTAACATGGTAATATGTCATTTGATTCACCAAGGGGAGGGCGTCATCTGAAGCACTTCTTCATCACAAAGCCACTTTTTACAGGAATATCCGAGATAGCCTCTGGAAATGCTGGGTTCAGTCACTGTGTTTCCAAGAGACAGTCTTTGTAATGGAGCTGTGCTCGCGGACTACAGAAAGACCAAAAACAATGTGGGCCGTCACCAGAATCCGGACTTCAACTGGGGGTTTTTGGAGACTTGCTACGTCTGACGGCTCCCTGAGCCTGGGCACTAGCAGAGAAGGGTGTTGAGGTTGTAACACCCACAGTACGCAGACAAGTGAAAACTGGAAATCATGGGCGACAGTGGCGGAGTTCAGGAAGAACACTCATTCACTCCTTAACTTGAGGGAGGGCACAACAGACAAACTCGTAATGCAAAGGCAGTGTCTTGGTGATTTAAGTTTCCTAACTGGTTCCTTAACCCAGTTTCATAGCTCCCGCCTTAATTTTACCTTGTATTGTTTTTTTTTTTCTCTTGCTGCTTAAATAACAAATTACCACAAATTTAGCTGAATAAAACAATACTCATTTATTCACAGTTTCTGTATGTCAAGAGTCCACACATGGCTGAATAAAACGATACTCATTTAGCTGAATAAAACAACACTCATTTATTACTTCACAGTTTCCATAAGTGGAGAGGCCACGCAGGGCATACCCAGATCCTGATCAACATTATGCAGGCTGAAATCGGGGTGTTGGCCAGGGCAGTTTTCTCATCCACAGCACAGAGTCCAAGAGCACCCAGAGTGTTTACACAATCCAGTGTCTTAGGACTAAGGCACTCAACTGCCTTTTTTATTTCTTCCCCCTCAGGCTCTTGGCTAGACTCACTCTCAGCTCCTAGCCACGTGGCTCCTTGTGCAGCCAGGTCACAGCGTAGCTGTTTGATTTCTTATAGGGCAGCAGAAGAGGCCTCTGAACACAAGCTGTCTCTTCCCCATTTGGAGGGCTGCATGGCTAGGTCAGGACCACCCAGGAAAATCTCTCAACTGAATAGGGACTTCAGTGCTTTCAGCACCACACCCTAGGTTTTATAACATATAATAAGCATGAAAGTAATTCATTCAGATATTTTTCAGTCTTTAATATTCTGTTAGTTCACATAAGCTTACCAGCAACTGCTGCAATCTGGCAAACTTCTGTAATTTCATTTTGAACATGATCTACGTGCTATGATATACTGAAATATCAAATCCCCTTTAGATAGCCCTCATTTACAAAGAAAGGTAGGCAGACAGCAGGCTGAAGCCTTTTAGTCTGCATTCCTCCACAAAGCTAGTCTAGCTGTAACTCATGTTTCACCCAAGGGATTTAATTCTATTGCAGAACCAAAACATTCATCATAGAATCAAACATTTTTAGGACTTCGGAATAAAAAGAAACTTCTAACATACAGTCAGTTTATTTGTAGCTTTCCTGACCAGACCTATTTTGTAAGAAACACTGGTGTACAGCCAACTGGCATTACACAGATGGCCTAGAAATAAGAACCCAACTTCAGGAAGCAAAACCTGGGGTATCTGATAGGCTTCTTTGACCAGCCTCTTCATCTTTGGGCAGAATGATGTCAGAGGGTCATTCCGTACAGTTATCCTGAATCTGTCATTTGGTAGCTTTTCCTACTAACTTTTTATTCATCCCATATACCTCAAAACAAAAAACAAACATCTGATTTCTCCCGATGGTTATCTGGATGCTGGAAGCTGGTGATTGTGACTCTGCGGAGTGGAAGAAGCAATTATAATTCTACAGTACACAGTTTATTAGGCTACCAGATAAGTTATTCACTATTTTACTAGGGAAGGGAACTTGTCAACATATTTTACAGGATTTCTTGGGACCAGCAAGCATGTTGTACATGTGCATCACAAAGATTTTTAGAAATAAAAATGCTGTCAGTAATGCTTTCACTGTTTTATTTACAGAGTGAACGAGAAACCATCACTTTCTTCGCACAAGAGGACAGTGCTTTCCCTGCACAGACTGGCCCCAAAGCCTTCAAAATTCCCTACTCGATCAGACAGCGGATTTGTGCTACATTTGATACTCCCAATGCCAAAGGCAAGGACTGGCAGATGTTAGCACAGAAAAACAGCATCAACAGGTAATTGCTGACGATCTCATAGGGGAGAACTTGGGAAAATCAAGTGGGCTGGGATCCAGGTGGGTCCTGATAGCTTTACAGATTTCTCTGACCCTATTTGATCTGTGGTCCTGCTAAGGTAACACTGTGTGTGGTATTTCCTATCACCCCATCACCACCTTTGGAGAAGTCATGGACAAGCTGTGCTTTGGTTCTGGTCCCATCTCTAAGTGTGCTAACTGTTCACACAAACAGACTTGCACTGTGCCATCCTGGTGCTTGTGGGATATCAGAGTCCAGTGTAAGCTGGTGTCACAGACACAGAGCAGCAAATTCCTCCCATTCCTCCTTACAGAGCAGCAAATTCCTCCCACTCCTCCTTGTTAATGTGTACATGTATAGCCTGCAAAAGCGAGGGCCTGAATACAAAACAAGAAGTTTGAAGAAGACCCTTAGGACAGAAGGCAGGAGGCAACAGATAAGAGAAGGTGACCTGGACACCTTGAGTGAGTATACTACTAAAGCTCTCACTGGTCCTTACGGTGCTCACACCAACGCTGAGCAGGGGCAGAACAGATTCCTTATGGGCTGGATGACTCTAGAGGGGCAAAGGCAGAGTGATGCTCTCAGAGTCACCCTGATAGATGGGCAGGTTAGGGCTCCGCCTGAGGAATAGCTCGCAGGGAGAAGGCACTGACCAATGAAATCGCCTCTCCTTAGTCCACCCTCTGCGTGCTGCAAAATGAATAGAAATGAGAACAAGCTTTGCCAGGATCATTATTTCCCTTTCCTTCGGTAGAATTTTTTTTTTTTCTCTTTTGAAGCAAAGCCTTATTTTCTTACTATTTGGCTAGCTCTCTTATTTCCATTTTTTGTTATTTGCAGACATCCTACCTGTCTTTTTCTTGTCTGAAAAGGAGGGGAGATGTCTGCCAAGAAGGGTTGGAGTATGACTCCCTCAGAAGGGACCGGAAGCCAAGAACAAAGAATACAGCTAGAAAGTAGTTGGATATGTTGCTGCCAGAGGAAACTGAGCATACAGGAGCAGGCAGGCCCGGAAAGAACAGATAACATTCTTGAAAAGGCATGTTGAGAATGAAAGAATACAAAAATATATGAGTGTGCAAGAAAAGCAGGTTGCTATTTCCCAGCAATTTTGATGAAGGATGAGATGTCTTATTTATAGTCTCAGTGAGCACCACAATTATTTCAAGTTCAATTCTGATCCATGGGAACTCAGAATACAAAACTAACCCAGAGAATATATTTTGGTTAACAAAAGAGATTGACAGACAGACAAGCACTACTTAGGACAGAAACTCAAAACACTGGCTTTGCTACCAATCCCTGTCAACCCGAATATGTCATTTGCCATCCCACCATTTCTCTTTCCAGAAATGCAGTTCATAGAATTGGAAATAAATTCAGTCTCTAATTCATCCTTTAACATTTTATGGTTTTTTTAAATAAAAGAAGAAGACTTCTTCAAAGAAGGGGGAAGGAGAAAATAGCTACTTGGCAGAATAGGGGGCATCAGAAAGGCAAATATTCCAGAATTTTATGACTTTTCAGTTACTGTTTGGGGGAAAAACTGCCACAAAGTATTAACGTACCCACAGGACCCACAGGAGGAGCATTTTGCTGCCTAGTTCTATTTTAATCTCCTTTTAGCCTTATGCAAAAGACCTAAAATGTGGGCATCCCCCAAAGTCCTCATTTCTGGCATCCCACAGTGGGGGAAATGCATTCCACACAGGGAGCCTACATTTCATGGCCCGTTTGTGTCCTGAGATTAATGTGCACCATTAATATAATGATATTGATGGTTTCTTTCATTGGGGTCATAAACTTGAGCCCTTGATGTACCTATTGGTTTGTTTGTTTGTTTTTCCTAATATTCCATCTCCAGCAGAGGCTAGATTCCCTTTAAAAAGTCAAATGCCTAATATATGGGTAATTTCTAACTTAATGCTCAAAATATGTAGATTCACAACAGATGTTAGTCACCTCCTTGACACTGTCATAGTAATTGGTAAATTAGAATAGCATGAATATAAGTAGTGTATTCTACCTAGAAATCTTTCATAGTTGACACGGGCAATTTCAGTGAGTAGCATTTCCTACTTCCTCTTTGTTCCCCAGCTTTCATCTTCAAAAGTAGCTTATCTGTGAAGTAGGAATGATTTAAACTAGAGGTCACGTTCTTTTCTGTAAAGGACCAGAGAGTAAGTAATTTAGGCCTCATGTGAATCCGTTGTCACTGCTCAGCAACTGTTCATCTCTGCCTCTGTAGTGTGAGAACTGCCAGAAGAAAACAAAGCAAGACAAAAAACAAAACAAAACACACACACACAGAGATAGACCTCGTTGCATTTTAGTGCTCACAAAAATACACAAGAATCCATATTCAGCCTCCGCTCGTAGATTTCTATGGTCTGGCCTTGCTTAGGAAAACCTCCATAAGAGTCGTCCCTGCCATCAGGATAATTCCTGAGCTGAGGATTCTCATTTGCCTCTGCAGCCAAGCCTGCACGGGGCAGAAGAGGCTGGCATGTGCTTATGGCAGAGAGGCCACCAAATTTGGAGATGCAGAATAGGAGGATGACACCAACCACCTTGCACCACACAATCCGAGTCTCCTCATTTTGCAGAAATGCTCAATTCCTTTTCTATTCTCATTGTACCAAACAGGTATGTTCTCCTTCATGGAAAGAAATGGACGACAGGGAAGCAAGAGACTTTCACATGTAATCCCCCACAAGTTCCTAGTGTGATCCCCAATCACTGTTTTCACGCTTACAGTTGAAAATATCACAGTGTGACACTCAGAAATTTAAAATACAGAAAGCTAAAATCAACGGTATAGCAACATTCTTAGGTAAAGAAGCTACTTCAAAAGCTTTAGATTTCATTAATTCTGGGGTTGCAACAGAAAGATAATCAGGAAGGATAGAGGATTGGTAACTGGTAGTGAGCTTAAACACCAGCTGAAGCAAACCAGTGTGGTGCTGAGCATGCATGGCGCCCTGAGAGACCTGCAGAGGAAGAGTATGTCAGCATCTTGGGTTCCACTAAGTGCGGCTGTTCAGAGCTGTTGGTGCTCCTGGAGGAGCTTGTGGAGTTTCTTCCCTGATATGAACTTGGCTGTTCTCATTGTTGGAGGAGCTAGGGACCTTGTTATCACTGAGAATGGCTGAGGTTCACTTTGGGGGACCTCTGGTCCTTACACTGAGCAGCACTTCCTGGCTCCAGACGGGAAGATGTGTGCTGCTCAATCTTTCCAGGAGAAGCTTGTCATACTGACTTCCTGCTATGTACTCTGCTGTTCCCATCATTGGAAGGGGGCCAGACCTCATTGTCACTGAGGATGACTGTGGTATGTTTCCCGGGACCTTTAGGCCTTATTTTGAGCATTGCTTCTTGGCTCCAGTGCAGAACCCTCAACCTACTGGCACAGACCCTTCATCCCACTGGCATACACTTTCTAGCCTCCACTGCTGACCTGTGGGCCTTCCCAGTGCAGATCCATGAAATAGACTTGCATGAGTCATTTTTGTGAGCTCTAGGACTGCAGCTGGACTTACACAGGTTATTGCCATGGGATCCAGGTCCTCAGCTGGATTTTCTCGGTCATTGGTGCTGTGGACACATTTCCTACACTTTCTTTGTATCTGACTCCTTGGGTGACCATTATAAATAACATTATAAATTTTGTGCCTTGTAATTGTTCTCCTTGAAACCTCTGACTAAACAGAAAGCATAGAGTCGGTTATGTTATTCAGAGAACTGCCCCGTCTTGATCTTGCGATAGCACTTTCACAGTCTCTTCTCTTTTCAATTTCCGAAATTGTTAAAATGTTAGCAAAGTAACAGCTCTCGAGTCATGAAGGAAGAGTTTTTTTCAAAGAGAATGGAGAAAATATTTGATTTTTGTTTGCTTTTATTTTTATGCCAGTGAGAATGTTCTCTCTCTCTCCTTTTGGTAAATGCACATGTCACTGATGGTAATTTGCCTTTGCCAAAAAGATTCTGCTTAGATCTGAATAAGAAAGACAAGACAGGCAGTGGAAAGTTACGAGAATGTATGACAGGACCATGTATATGGGACGCGTGATATATCTGGCACCATGGGTGGCCATGCAACTTCCTGTCACAGGTTTCCTGCTAAATGAGCTACACAGCTCCACAAGGAATGTCACAGATAACAGCTGTAACTAGAGGGTCTGTACGTAAACTATTACTCAGCATCCATGCTTGCAGCAATTCTAAGATGAGATTGCACTTTCAGTCTATAAAATCAGCTGCAGTAAGTCTCCACTTCAGTGCTCTGGGCTGCCTGTGACTGAAGAGAAGGGCTAAGAATTCAGGAATTGGCCATATAGATACTATCTGAACCTACCTGCTTCAGCCAGAAGTAATCCCCTACATCTGAAGTTTCATAACACTTTGTATTACTTATTTTTAGATTACAATTAAACATACCTAAATAAAATCCTCTAGCTGTGAACAGTTCACTAATTGTTTCTTTAATAAATAATATGAACCCTTTCATAGAATGGTACCTTGACCTTAAAAGCATGCCTCCTTATAAACAGAATGATATGAATAAGCATCAAGGGATTTAAAAGTTAACCACACAAGAAAAGAGAATATATTCCTAATGTTCTTTTCTCATGGGTCTTAGTATCCAAAGTTCCAGGTCATTCTTTTATAAGGCCTCGTGATTTCTGTATTGCAGAAATTCTTGTGTAAAACAGCCATCACTATCACAGTGATGGGGAAAGATGTGTGAGTTAAAGGTACACAGGTAGAAGGTAAACAGATGGAAGAAGCTTCCAAAAAGGGAAGCAGTGGATAAATTACACCCTATTAACAGTTTTGCTCAAGGTCCTCTCGGATAGTATACTTGTTTGAAAATGTGTAAGCGCTGTCAGGGAGATATATTTCTTACTGGTCAGCTGGTTAAAACACATCCAGTGTATTTCAGATGTTAGGATTACTGTGTGATGCTCTTTCCACTGGATCCTTCCACAGGACCTTTAATGAGAAGCAGCATCAGCTGGCACCGAGGTCACGTCTTGCCATTCCCCTCTGCCCACCATCTTAATTGGATGCAGACCAGTAGACAAATGGCCAAAGGGCAGTGGGGAAGAACAGTGGAAGGTCAAAAGAAGCTTATTAAGCTGGCTCTGAAGGTGGTTAACAACCTACTGAAGATAGTACGGACTCACAGTCAGGCTTAGGGTAAAGAAGGGAGGAAAAAGAACCACAAAAGATAAATACAAGGAACATACAGAATGTTTGCTTCATCTCCATGCCCGCGTTATGGGAATTCACTGTCATTACAGCAAACCAGGTTTCTTGGTTCTGTGGGCTAGAGGCTAGGAAACACATCCTAAGCTTTAAGTAATAAAACTGGGTGTGAAGCTGCCATTCCAGAAAACAATCTTCATGACTCTTCTGAGGAGAATTAATACACAAGGTGATAGCATTACATGGGTCCTTGGAGGCAAAATACAATGAAACTCAAATCAGATTTTCTGGTTCTAGCCCAGTGGACTTATGCAGGGTCTAAAATTTGAAAAGCCTTACAGTGAATCCGGAGGGGACCAACACAGCAGAACAGTGGGTGTTTGGGCTTCATCCTACTGAAGTCAATGACTCATGAAACTGCCCGCTAATGTGCAGCCAAGAAGAGATAGCCCTGGGACAAGTGCAGGCAAGCACAAGCTTTATATGTTCATGAGGGGCAGGTGTCCATCCTGAAGGCAATATGGGAAAGAAGATTTTATGTCCCCTCCCAAAATAACAAAACCTGTGCTCCCACTAGAAGCTCTAAGAGGTGATGGAGGGGTGTTGCCATGTTTTCGAGGCAATGGTGAGTTTGTACAGACCTTTGGAAGAACAGATTTCCCTCTAAGCTCATGTAATTTTCAGAAAAGGCTCCGTGATACTCTAAATGACCCCTTCTGCAAGCACCATTTCAAATGATATTGGATAATCTGATAGTGTCAGTGCATTTGAAGATGTTTTCAAAACTCGAGAATGTAAAATCACAGGAGATAGTTTACTTATCAGAGTGCCCTTTAAAGGACCACTCCTTTTCACTTATTCATGAGGCTTGATGGACACATGTACTGAGTAGTTGGCGAATGAGAAACATAAATATTTCCCTTCCCTCACTCAGGATTAGCACCGCAGTCTTTTTCTTGGAATAAATGGTGGTCATTCTACTTTGCCCTCAGGGTTGTCATCAAAGACTTTCAAGATTATTGAAGAGGAAAATTGAGTTTATTTTGAGTTATTTTTTTCCCAATGATGTATATAAATTCCAAGAAAAGTCAAGATTTTGATTTGGTAGTTTTCCTTTCCCACATGGAGAGATTGCCCTAGGCATATCCCAACAGGAATAAAACTGAAGACTGAAACAGGACCACACCTGCTGCTATTTAGCAACTCACAGTCTGTGAGGTACCAGGGCTTTAATATAAAATCATTTTTATTTGTCAAAATCCAGGTAATAGAATAGGCAAGAGGATTACAATGGGGGGGGGGTTGTTACCAAATTAATTGGCCTGAAAGAATGAACACACCACTCATGGCCAGGGCAGAGTGAGTATGCCAGCAGGACTTTGGTGCCTGTGTGCTTTTCCTCTGGGTGATTCCCATGAAGATTCAGAAGGGCCGTGCCGTAAAATGCTCCTCTCCTGCTGGTAAGTGAAGGGATGCAGCCTTGCACTATCCAGAATCTGCTTTGCTGTTTGCTTTGTACCCAGTTAGGCTGAAGTTTGCAGGTGAAAAGCTTGCCAAATGGGCTTGTCAAATGGTGTGTTCCTTCGCTGCTGTTCAGCAAAGAGGCTGTCTTCAATTGGCACGTAATGAACCTCATGACGCATTGCTTTGGGTCACATAAGAGGCTTTCACTGCATGAGACAATTAGGATGATAAAACTGATACTAATATTTTTAATTATGATCATGTTGCCATTCTTTAACACTATGCTGGGATTATGCATGGTTCTTGTCCCATTCATAGGCAGCTTACCTAGTTTTCACCTTTATACTGTCAGTCTACTCAGAAAGAAGATAGTTCTCGAATGTGCTGCTTCTTTGCTTAAAAAACACAAGTTGAGTGAGCGATAAATGACGGTAATTCCTAGAATGTAAGCATACTTCGGTCGTCCTGTTGCAGGAGCAAATGGTCCCTGCTGAGTGCTAAGTGCAAGCCTAAATAGCGAATAAACTCATGGCCTGTACCTGGTAGAAGGTGCCTTTTCAGACTGCAGCTCAAATGTGGTCCTTTATTGTATTTTAGTTTGAAATTTATTCTCACAATTAGTCACAGAACAGCTTGCAACTGGTGAATAGGTTCCTTGGCCCCCTGATAGCATGGTTCTGAGGTACTTAAAACAACAAAACAGGCTTTGTTATCTGGAACTGCAAATGTAAAGCAGTCCTTTTTGGCCACATGCAAGTAGGGGTGTCCTTGGTAGCTCCTCAGCACAGTTCCCCAGGGCTAAGGTACAAACTCAGACGTGTGCCTTTCTGTCCATTACTGTTATCTCGCCCTTTGTTAACTGATGGAGGGTTTAGATGTACCAGTCCCTAGGTATTTGCGTTTGAATACTGCAGGGATTCTCAAAGAGCAGAAAGCTCTCATAGAACTAAAGAAAAGGAAGCAGCATTTCTAGTTGATTTTCCTTTTAACAAAATTAGCCCTGTGTTTTAATAATTTTTAAAGACCTTATATGGCAGAATTTTATCATGACCTCTCAGTTCTCTTTGCCTCTCACTTTGTATGCCCAAAAGAAATGAGAAAGTTCAATACCTATTCTCAAACATCCTTAAATCTGACCTAAATACAGTCATAACTTAACACAGCTGTTAGTACAGAGACGTATTTTGAAAACTAAGATTCTATATAATAAAGGGGGGGGCCCATAGGGGAAGAGGATGTCAAAAGAATTATGATGTGTTAGGTATGCATACCAGCTCCCCACAATGAATGTAATCATTGCAAACATGTACTAAGGAAATTAGAATTTTAAACAAAACTTTAGCTTTGAAAATTGTCTAGTGCTTAACCAGTGAAAACTGTGAAGATTTGTGTCTCCAGTTCTACTTTGGCTTCCACATAAAGCACAGGCTTTTAGCCGGGGCAAGGGACAGGAAGAGGGAAGTCTCTGAAAGATGAAGTTAATCCTGGTAATAAAGAAAAGGTTTGGGAATTCATGTGTATAGAAAGTACTTACGCTCAACAAAACAAAATTAATAAACAATTACTGTTCAATGAGCTAACATGCAAAAATGCATTTTGCTGTCTTAGCGTAAGCTTTGATCTTGTTCACATGTGTTTTACAGTTTATCTGTACTCATTCAGCGAGAGTTTTAAAGATCAGCCAGAGTCCATCAATTTTAGAGCAAATAAATTGAAGTCATACAATGATTCTAAAGTACATTCCTAAATTTGAGAAGTTAGATAATCTTACCTATATTATATTCATTTTTATAGCAGCATAGAAACTAAATTTTGATTTTCTTTGTTACCTCAGTAGAACAGAATTTGCAAAGGCTGTGTGATAAAAGGATTCCTGAAATGCAGTGCATAGAAAGGGAAAAATAGAAGCATCAGAGTTGAACATAATAAATATGGGCTACATCAAAAGTTTCCATCGAGAAAGAAAACAATTAAGCTTCACTTTAGCCTTCTACCTAATTATTCAGGATGACTGTTTTTTGCTAATGTTTTGGTTTCACGTGAGAGAGATAGACTGATAGACCTAGGAAATTGCTTAACTTCAACTATTGCTGTGAATTATATTTCGTAGTAGTAAGAATGTCCCTGAGCTGTGTACATTTGCTTCCTGGGACTCTATGTAGCCGCAAGATCATGAGAGAAATAGGCCACATAGATTAGGATCAGAATAATCTTTAAAGGATGGTACGCAGATAGCCAAATGGATTGATGGCACACCAATTTTCAAAATTCGTAATGCATTTGCATCCAAGTACTCAGCAAAATAACATAGCTATATTTGACGAGCAGTTCATTAGGATTTCAAGGGTTTTAGATATTCATTTTTCTGTTGTAGATTGTAAGTATACTTTAATACTTATTACTTGCAAAGCTGATTGCATTATTTGTGAAAAGGCTGATAAGCTCCTCTGTGGTTGTACTAAAATGAAGTAGAATTTGAAATTGGGATGTGTTATGCTGAGTGTAAATTTAAAAAAATAAATCTAAAACTTGCTTTGGGAAGCACATTTCACTAGCTACAATATGTTCAGAGATTTGTGCCAAGCGAGTTTTATTTCTGACTCCTTTGATCATTTAGCTTCCTTTAGCCCTCAGTGCCTACTCCAGAATCTGGACAGTTGCTGGACTGGGCAGTGCCACATGGCTAGCAGGAGTCCTGCTCTAGGCCCTGAGTCCTACCTGCCTTAAAGCAGGTATACCCAGAACACCTGCCTCCCCATTTAGATCATGAATAGTTTGCATGTCACATTGAAACAAAAATTCATCACTTTCAAAGAATATTGTTTATGCCTCTCTTTCATTATTGTATTTTTTATTATTCATCTCCTTGTTATGTCTCCAAGAGTCAAAGATGTTTAAAAGGATAAAACCCTCTGAATACTTGGAAGCAGAATACATAGCTTGGAATTGAGAAACTTTGGCCATCCAGGTGCATTCCAAACCATGAAGCTCAGCTAATCCTTCAAATAGCACTCACCTAGGAACATCTAGGTTGGTTTCTAAGTAGCACAGGGCAGGGGTCAGCACAATGGTGACAGCCACACATGACTTACTGCCTGTTTTCATAGACACAGCTAAGAAGTGTTTTTCACATTTTTAAATGGTCAGAAAAATTCAGGAGATTAGTAATGTGGGAAAAAGGGAAACTGTTTAACAATCAAATTTCTGTGTTACTACATGAAGCTTTACCAGAAGACAGCCACATTCATTAGCATATGTATTGCCAAAGGCTGCTTTTTTGTACTAGCTTGGAGGAGCAGAGTTACTGCCACAGAGAATGAGAGGCCCCCAAGGCTAGAAATATTTACTGTTCCACTCTTTACCGGAAACATTTGTCAACCTTGATATAGATTATAGGCTAACTTCTAGGTTAATAGGAGTATAAGGATTCTATCCAGTCACTTCCCCAGAACCCACGATCATGGATGCTCAATAGCAAATATGAAATCTGCATCCTCAGTAAGACTGTGAGGAAGCTGGTGCTGCCCTTATTGCTGATGCTCTTGTCTGAGGAAACAAAAGTACGTCCCTGGTCATCATTCTGATAATGGATGTGAAAAGCAAAGATCCTTCAGGTTCCCCAGAGTGGACTCCAGCCTCATTTCTTAGGGTGCTTTCCCCCACTATTCCTCCAGCCTACATCCTGCTGAAAATGAACGATACAGTCCCATTTCTGCATAGCCAGGAAGAAGTACCAATGTTCAAGACAGAGTTCCCCAATCAAAGAAAAGAGGTCCCTCAATGGCCGAAGCAGGATTTGTTGTACCATTTCTATTGAGGTGGAAATAAGTAACCATTTAAAAAAATGCATTTAAAATTTAAAAAATAAAGGAAAGAGATTAAAAAAAAAAAAACTAGAACATCTTTGAGCTGGCCACCTACCCCTCTCAGTTAAAGTTACGTAGGTAGAAGAATGTACATGTAGCAACTTTGATATCTATGCTGTAGGCAACCACTAGGCTGCAAAAGATCTCTTAAAATTTTGGAAACGATAAAATTTTATTCAGAACAGCTGTGTGTGTGTGTGTGTGTGTGTGTGTGTGTGTGTGTGTTGCTTGTCAATGGTAATGTGTCATTAAAAACGTGTCTTCTCTTCCAAGTGCTCTTTATATAAATGCACTTAGTGAGTGCATGTCGAGCAGTGTTAGGAAGCAGTGCCATCCCTAAAGCAGACACTTCTTTGAAAAAGCTTAAACTCATCAGAATTTCACCAGGACTGACATTTCTGTCCTTACTGTATGAGTGCCTGTGAAAAACACTGACCTTTACTCCTTTGCGTTATCCTAGTCTTCATTGCAGCAGAGTTAAAAAGGTTATTTTTCCATTGAAGAAACTGTGTCATCTGGACACAGTCTTGTAAGACTCAATTATTCAGGTAATGGGTGTTGAATAAACACCTGTCAGCGTGTTATGGTAAGTGTTGTAGCAAATTCAGAAACCCATTTAAATATGATCCTTAGCTTTCAGGCATTTATAGTCAAATTGGCAAGACAGAGTTCACACATACACTCCAGAAATAAAAGTCTGAGCCAAGGATAACAAAAGTTCAGAGAAGATATAAATCATTTTGAGGGAAGAGGAAGTGAGAAGGGAACCACACACTGTAGGAGTGCATGCTTTTGGAAATCAGGGCAAAAAAGGAAAGTAGACATTCTTAGTGAGTGGAATAGATTAAATGAAAGCAAGAAGCAAAGTATTAGAGAAGTCAGGACCAATGGCTGAAGGCCCAAAAGACGACTTGGGCATATGTGTGTATGTATGAATATTTATGCAAACATCCTGACATGTTGTGTACCTCAATAACTGTTGAGGGCTGATGAAGGGAGGCATTGAAACCAATTAGAATAAATATGACTGAGGAAATAAAAGCAGTATGAATTCAGTGGAGGATTTGGAGACAGAATTCAGAAACTTTTCCTGTGATTCAGGTCAAAAACTGAGGGGATATAAATTACTTACGAGTAGCATGACTGGAGAAGAAGGGTAAAGCCAGTGAACATACCACAAAGGAAGGATGAAAAAATACTGAGAGAGGGGTCAATTACAAACGGCACAGTGTGACAATGACAAGATACCGCCGTAAACACCAGCATGCTTGTTACAGTTACAAAGGGAACTAATTTGCATGCCTGGAGACGGTGTCAGTCTCTGGCACACTGAGGGTGAGGAGATGGAGGCACACGTCACCGGAGCAACCCTCAGGCATGTAGGGATCCCTGACTAGCTCTCCATAACTAGAACTGTTAAGACTGGAGATGCAGATTTAGAGGCTTGGGATTTACTACACCATTTCGCATATGGGCCCACTGAGGAAGAAAAGAAGAGCAAGAAATCAAAGATTAAACCTTGGCAGTCCTTATGTTTCCTGAAGGTGGGAGGAGTCAGATATTTTTAAAGCTAGAAATGAGTTATCACGTAAACTAATGGAGTAATTTCAAGAGGATGGTCAAGAGGGAAACACACTGTTTCAGCAAAGAGAACACACAAGACATAGAGGCCACGGGTACCATTTCAGAGTACAGTTTCAGTGGAGGGTTGGGACACAAACTCGACTGCTCCAGATCTACCTTGGCATAACTTTCTATCCCATGGAAATAATACCTACTAAAGTCGATTTACAATTTTCACATGGTGATTTTTATTTTTTGTTTAACTCTCTCTAGGAATTTATCTTATTTTGCTACACAAAGTAGCCCATCTGCTGTCATTTTGAACCTGTGGGAAGCTCGTCATCAGCACGACGGTGACCTTGACTCCCTGGCCTGTGCCCTTGAAGAAATTGGAAGGACACACACGAAACTCTCGAACATTACAGAATCGCAGCTTGATGAAGCCGACTTCAACTACAGCAGGCAAAATGGACTCTAGTCGACTTCCTCTCGTGAGGGAGAGGGCTGGCCAGCTTTGGGACATTGCTTTAAATGGGAAAGAGGCAGCTTTCTACCCAGTGGCATTTGGGGAGTTCAGCCTTTATGACCAGTGAAATTCCCTGGTTGAAGAAACTGAAATTTGTATAAGTGAAAGGTGTTAGTAGGGCAAGTCCAAGTTCTTTTACACAGAGGAGAGCTGTACCGTCTCCTCTGAATCTATACACAGGTTAACAATAGATGCAAGCATAGACTTGAAATGGCAAGGATAGAAGCAAGGGCATATCTACACTGAAGTAGCTGTGGGAAGAGGTGAGCTATGATAAATCTAGGAGGCAGAGACTGGTTAAGTGCATGTTCTAAAACAGGCTTGTAATGATATGCCACATAGGATCAGCTGATCATGATACCGGATTGTCAGAGTTTGTCTACTAACTGGCATCTATGAGTTTGGGAATCATTGTAAAACTGGTTTTTACAATGAAACAGGGTTGCCAATCCATTCGTATGACTTCACCATTGTGAAGGAGGGCACACAGAATTTAAAATCTGAATCTGTCACACCAGCACCAATTTCCTGTCTGTACTAGCCACGTAATAGAGACAAGACGGAAAAGTAGGAGAGACCACAAACTAGTTCTTGTAGCATACCTCACTTTCGTTTTTTCCAGGAGACAAACCCACCCATAAACTTTCTTGACCCACTGGAAAAGAATGAGTTTAAGGAACATAATGAGACCTTTTGGTATGAAAATTTATTACTTCTGGCTGAACATGAGCATCTCTGTTCCCAGATATGCCATTCAAATTGCAGAGTGCCATTTGAGTACAACTGATCACATGGATATGGAGAGAGCAGAGGTCTCGCCAGGTCAAAGGACACATTTGAGCTACAGACATCATAGTTCTTAAATACACGGTCACTCTGGGAGACAGATGTCAGTCAATCTAGTGCAAGGGCAGATTTGTGATAAGGGAATGAGGAGTTTTACTATGCTTTCCAACCCAAATTCTAGAAATTTCAAACTTTTCAGTTTTATGTTATCACAGAAGCTCTCTGTAGGGCTATAAATCATCTTCCTTTTGCCTCTTGGAGAATTAGCAGACAGTCTTTGCTCTAAGTGATACGTAAGTAAACAGACTTAAGGAATACCTCTACCGTAGTGTCCCCGGAATCACACGCTTCCCACAGGAGCCTTCAGGCTCTGAACGCTCGCCTTTATCACATAGTCTTCTCTGGAGAACTATTAATATGTGGCTACCACTTTATCATTGTCTTAAAAGAGGTGTCAGTAATGTCATAAGGAATGAAAATTATAGATGATTCACAACACTCATCATAACAGTTGACTATATCTCTTTATCCTTTTCCATTATTTTTGACCAGATAGACTGAAGATGAACAGATAATGCTACTGCTCATCCTCTGGTAGATGTTCCCATTAGCTGTTCATAATCAGGACAACCAAAGTCAACCAAGATTAACCACAAGGCAGCTCATCAGCTTCTTAGAGGTTGGCTATCTTAGAATAGGATAAGTAACCAGGGAATGAAGGAAATAAGGAATACTTGACAATGGGAATATGATCAGTTTTTTGAAAAAAGTTTTTTGTAATTCCCTTGTTAAAAAAATAAAGTGAATCTCCTCTCAAGAGGAAACAGACCTAAAGCCAGGTAGAATTTATGATACCATGGGTAAGCACTGAAGAAGTCTTCAGTGTACTGGCCATTTTCTCGAACTGATGTGTGGTGTATGTGGTCCCCTGTAGATAGAAGGCTTTACTGTATGTAACTCAAAAGCATTTGCTTTTCTCAGGAACCAAAGGCTTATTAGATAGAACAAACAAATCATCTTAGAAACATCAAGCATATTTTCAAAATATCATACCTAGGTCAGGAAAACACCCTTTTCCTAATGTGACCCACTTGTTTATTTCTTCTGGGGAATAACTCAGAGACAATATGAAAATGTGAATCACTTGATATTACTAATACGACTTAGGTGAAAATGGATGGCAGTCACAGTACGCTAGACAGTTGCCTGGCATTGCTGGGTGCAGACAGACTGCATTAATCTGTAGAGGAATAACCTGTCTACACACACTGGAGAGCTTAATGCCAACATACACCTTGAAGGATTTCATTTTAAATCATCTTGCACTTTTTTTTCTCTTTCCTTATAATTGGCCTATTAGCTGTTTCATCTGTTCTGTGAATCCACACAAGTCCTTCATTGAATTTTTTTTTTAATATTTTAAAAGAGATGAAATTTAAGTGATTTCCCTTGGAACCTCTCTAAATTCTTTAAAATAAGATGAGATTATGGTTAATCTCGTAATGTCTGAAATTTTCTCCATTTTGGGGATTTTTCTTTTGGCCTGGATTTATCAATACACTAGAACATAACATCACATATGGGGCAAGGTTAATATGAGTCACCTAGGATTTCAGTCCAAGTTTATTCAAATTCTTTTTTTTTGTTGTTCGTTCTTCCTTTATATTTCTTTCTGCAGTTATTCTACTACACAAGCTTTCTAGATTAATGTATGAAATTCTGTGGTCACTAAATGTTAAGGATCATGCAGCTTTATAGCAGAATTTCTAAAAGAACCCAGGATTGTGAGATTTATAGCCCGAGATGTCTGTAAGCAAAGGGATTGCCAGTCAGACAGTAAGTTCACATTTGAACATATGGTTATTTACTGGGACCCAAAGCTTTTTCTATGATACTTACTATCAGTACACTAATACCTCTCTCGAAAGATATTTACTCATTAGTCTAAGCACTTATTGACTAATCAAAAGTGGCCCTAAATTCTTTGGAGGTTTTTTTTCCCCAAAATATCCCACTTAATGCCAAATCTCTCAGTGCTCACAGACATTTAAATCTAACAGGCATGCTTTAAACATGACTAAAAATTATTCCCCCAAAATGTTGCAATTCACAGCTTTGCCAGACTACAGCATCATAAAGTTAAGTCCACAGTCTTTACAACACTGCTTGTACAGTCTGACTGGTTTACATTAGAATCCTTTAAGCCAAAAGGAAGCTCACCATAGATTTAAATACAAACCTCATTTACCAGTTCAGGCAGCCTCATAAAATTCAGATGTACTCCCACAAAAAATTTATTGGCCTTTTTGTAAAAGACGAAGAAGAACTGACACAGTTCCCTTAAAGAGGGGAATTCTTCTCTATTATTGTTACTATTCTGACTGCAGAGGTGATCCTACATCATGGTCTCTATTTTTCTTTTAGTTGGCTTTGAGAGGAATGTTAAGTCAGATCACTAAAACAAGATCTTTTTTTGGATTAAAAGTCCCAGATTTACTGCAGTTAGGTTGCTTGATAAAAATTCCCAACACCAGGACTGATAAATGTAGATAGAAACACGTTATAATAGTTTTTAGATCATGTTTCTCTGTTTACCCATGAGTGGCAAAGTTACCAGTGGATTTCACATGTAACAAAAGTCTCTTGAAATGCATTTGTTTTTCCTTTTACCATTTCCTCTTCAGTTTCTCGGTCTCCCTGCCCTCTGTGAATGCGCAGAATGCTCTAGCTGTCAGGCGTGTTGAAAATGATGTTCTCTGAGGTCTCCGTTTCAGGTCTGTAATAGTCGCAGGAAGCAAGAAGTTGCTGAGCAACGTGCCTGTCTGGCCCATGCGTGGCCCATTTTCATTCCGTTCCCTCATGAAACATTGCAACGCTCGAATCCTAGCTCCCCATTGACTGGACTCGAGGTGACAGCCACAGCAAATGGGAGAGCAAAATGCTGGCCTACAGATGGTGAAAACATTTTCTTAGCCTTTTGGTGTTCGTTGCCATAGCGCCGTATTTGAAAATTGATGCTTTAGCCAAAAGCCGAATGGCCACCGTTTCCGTAGTTTCCACTGTTTTGTCTGCATAGACTTTTTCCTGAACTACAAGCAGAAACGTATTTTGTCAAATGTCACAAAAGTGAAAATGTTACTAATCTTAGATGTGTTGCATATTTTGTGTTTTTTCCTTTCCAAACGCTTTCAAAAGCTGCAGTTACAAAGCTGTTTGGCTGTGTTGACAGCATGTGGTGTTTTTTGCAAAAGCAGTTCTAGGAGAGCCAGCGTCTCTCACGGACTCCTCACATTCCCACTCCGGGGTCGTCAGCAGAATCAAAATGGCAATTTAGAACGCTGTCATTTCTCAAAAGCTAGAAGGGGAGGGGGAACCAGACCTGGCTGTTAGTCACTAGTGTGTAGTACTGTGATCTGAAGTAGGAAATTTAACTCACATAGAATAATTGTGGTTTTTGAAGCAGCTACTCATTGCTATTTCCTTTTGCCGTTAAGATCATGGATTTGGAATGTCCTCAGAAGGAGGGCCTGAGACAGTACATTTAACCTTCATGTCTTGGAACCTACCCCCAACTGAACCCAAAGATTACAAGGCAGTAAGCTTCATGTTTCGGCCTAAGCTTAGAAATTTCCTTCCCTACCCCTACTATTATTTTTAAGTGGGATTATGTCTTTTTTCTCCCAGAAATTTATACTTTTGATTACAGAATGTGTCACTGAAATTGGTAATATTGGCATGCATGAAAATATGTATAAAAATTCTTTTTGCAAAAGACCCGATTACAATGAAGATGCCCTTTTGTCTCAGATTTTTCTAACTGTACAAAACTCTTCATTTACTTCAAGCCTTATGTACACCAAAATTCCAAAAGTGAACAATATTTTCAATTCCTTGAAAACTTACTATCTATCGCAAGTAGAGATTTAATTGTGTTCCTAGTGAATCATCACAGGAGAGGTGTTATTTGCAAGGCCTGTATAAGTGGAATATCACGCCTTATGACTCAGGCACCTTGATAAAAAGCACAGACATCCCAATAAGAATTGGATCAAATCGTTCTAATATGGCACCATTCGGTAGTTCTGATGGTTCTGAGGGGGAAGATCACAGGCAGTCACCTGAGCTGTGTCCTAGAGAAACTGAAAACCACCCCTCAGAAACATCGAGGTGTGTGCTAATGTACCACACTCCCACTCAACACTTCTCTGCAGGAAGGTGGGGAAACACTTCGACTGCCAGAACCTTCTGGTCAGGAGCACCGCTTTCTCCTTTTATAAATTGGAATCAATACAGTTGCCATTCTTCGCACTTGTATCTGATTAACACATGCACTCAAATCCTGGCCTCGAAATCCTGCAGACATAAGCAGGTAGGAGAAAGTTGGCTTATTCTCCTAGCCCAGACTACAAACCAAAAACATGAGTCATTGTTTATTTCCATGTCAGTATGGAAGAATTTCAAACAGATTTTATTTGGTTCTGTTTATTCGGGGGAAGGTCTGTGGGGGGTGTTCTTGCAAGTGACTCATATCTTAAACCCATGCCACTCTCAACTTTTATTTTATGTGTTCAAAGCCAAACTAAATTCAGTACGATTTGAAAGGTGGGGCTGAACACTAAATTTGACATGAAGCTGAAGGAGTAAGCAAGCCAGAGTGGAGAGTTTGAATAAAGCATGGCCTTGGCTTCTTACCACACTTTTTGTGCCTTGTATTATCAGTGTAAATTCTGAATGTTGTACAGTAAACTTGGATGGACTTCTTAGAGAAAGCTGCACTGGCTTCTTTTCAGCACATGTACAGACCTATAAATATATATATACCTATATATTTGGTAATGCCAAACAGCTGTGTTATATTGTACTGAACAAAATGGACAATTGGATGTTTTATGTAGAGTTTGAAAAAAACTGGATGGTTACAGACTTTTCAAGACAAATGTACAGACGTAAATTACCGCCTATCAGTTATTTATGAATAAAGAGTCTTTTATTGACATTTTAGGATACTCCATGAGTGGGACTTTGAAATCGCACTGAGGACCCCTCTCTCTTTGTGTGTCTCCTGCCACATATTAGCATAAGTGGGAATGTTCTCTACAAGGGTACTTTCCAATACCCTGCTGATGCATTGAGCCTAATTTCTCACTCTGGCCTCAAGGATGAGACAGAATGAGATTACCAAAAGCAAAGAGACTGTTTCCTAAGATGCACACAAGCACACCCTTTTCCTTGAGGTTCCATTTTATATACCAGTAGGTAAACATAGCCACACCACCAGCATAACTTGGAAACCATGCATCTTATTCTGGAAGTTATTTTTATAAACTGTAAAGAACATTTTCCACCTCTCAATGGGAGAATACTAAGAAAATAATCACAACATCGTACATTTTAAATACATCCTGACTGAATGTAATTTCAATGTGTTTTAAAATACTGAGAGCTCCCAAGAATTTAATTATAAGAACTTAGAGAACTGGCTAGATCCAGTTTAAATAATGTGATCTATTATAAAAAATGGTATCTTGTCTACTTAAACTAGTAGCTAATAATTTTTAGAAGGTCAAAGTGGTTTTTTTGAAGTTTTTTTTAAACAAAATACTATTTTGAAACAAAAGTCTGTTTAGTTTTTGTTTCAAATTAAGTTTGGGAAGCTATGAGGTAAATTTTAACATCACTGAGTGCTGAAAAGCTTTATGTGTGGCACAAGTCAAATGATTGTAGTAGGTCTCTAACCAGGGAGCAATTCCTGAACCTCCATGACCCTGTTATTCCTGCCCTTACATCATCTTAGGGAACTATCTGGGGCTGGTGCGAATATCCACAACGTGGCTATGAGTGGTTCCACCTGTTTTGACTCAGCGCTTTAAGCCAGGCAGCACTTTAAAGCTGACTAAATACATACTTAAGTGGACAGAAGGAGAATTAGTTTCAGTGACCTTGAACTAGGTAAAGCAGTTATAGCAGGTTAAACCAAGCCCCAAGTTTCAATAGTATTCAAATAATTAAAACAAATGGATGCAGCTTGCATTGATCAAGACAAATTTCTCTAGAATAACTAGGATAAGGATCTAGATATATTTAATTCATTGAGATGAACATGTAACAGGTTGGGTTTAATCTGTAATAAGATATACAAACTAAGGCTTTAAAAATATTTAATTAAAAATGCTTTACCTAGTTAGGAAATCATTCTGAGTGTGTTCACCTATTTGAGGCTCATTTATGATTGTTCTATGTAATGAACACGTGTTAGAATTTGATTGTATTATGACAGGAGTTTACTCAGTCACTCAAAAAATATTTAGCATTCACTGTGAGATCACAGTTGGATTCAGCTTCTGGCCCTGTCATTTAATATTTAAAATTAGGCAAGATACTTACATTTCTGTCTTCTGTATTATAATACAGAGATGGTAACAGAATTTCACATTCTTCCCAAAAATGAAGAATAAATGAAAACACGGAATGCCTTTAGCACACTGAATGAAACTTGGGAAGCAATGACTAGTGTTTCCCTTTTATCTTACAGGAGGGAAGCAGAAAGTTTGAGGGCAGACTAGTTTTGGTAATCCTGAATCTGCTACTCTCTGGCTATGTGAACTTGGTCAAGAAATGGTTTCTATTTAAAGGAAGATAAACATACCCAGTTTGGTGGGCATTCAGTAAGTAGTCACAACAATTCTAATGAGTAACCATAACTCTGGCTGTCTCTGGCTAGTCTGAGTTCTGTACAGATACATCACAGAACAATGATGACGAGCCTCCTAGCATGTTCAGTGCAAACAAGTAGCCAGCTGTGGCCCGCGTGCCTTAGGTTTGCCACCACTGTCTACAACACCTATTATAGTAAGGTTATAAGAGGACTACTGTTATGCACGCAAATGTTAGCACCTTTCTGTATACCTGAAGGTTATTTAAGAAAAATGTATCACTAACCATGAAATATGTGAAATGAAATTTATTTTCAACTGCAGATTAATGCTTAATACCATGAGATTTTAAAAATTCCAATTATTTTAGGAGAGAATTTGTGACAGCTGGTGAGACAGAGATGTATTTAAAGTATATCTATCACTTAGACAAATAACATACTCAAATAGTGTTCTTACGTATAACAGGTGCTCGATCAATGAGCTGTTTCCTGGTTTTCAAAGGACATGACGGCCTTAAAATTATGAGCCTGTGTCCAAATTCAACATGAAAGTGTTAACCTGAGCCCTGTTCATCACCTGCTATGTGGCATATGTAATGGTAACTGTTGGTACCTTGGTAACTGTTGAATAATGACATGGACCTAGCCATCAAGAGGCTCACTATCTGTGAGCCAAAGGACTTTATACCATCAGAAAATGACAGAGCCAAGTCCAGACCATTAGGGGAGGTCAGAAGAGAAACTCCAACCCGATTATGTTACGTGAGGGACAGTTCCGTGGAGAAGTTACCATGGAAATAAGAGATCTACAAATAGAGCCATTTCTGTAACTGAACTGTGTGCAACTCCAAAATTTATGTCCTCATATAATCACTGCTTATTATTCTTACAAATGTATGGGTCCTGCCAGCATAAGCCTAATCCCGGAGCTACAGCTGGACTCGTTCATGTGTCCACAGCACAGGACCAGGGGGCCACATCCTGCCGATCAGGCTCCTCACATGCCTGGTCCTTGGTGAAGACACTGAGTGGACGACATTCTACTCCATGAGCCTCGCAGTCCGAGCTGTTAGCTGGGCATGGTAAAGGCTGAGGACGGGAGGCGGGTGACCTTTTGAAGGCCAGCCTTAAAACACTTTCTTCTCTGCCGTAGTCAGAGTCACAGAACTCACAGGATCAGTCCATTTAAGAAGTACAGAAACAGAATTCATGGCCCAGTGGGAATTACTGCAAAATCTCATTGCAAAGTGTGTGACTGTTAGAAGGAGGTAGAGAATTTGGATCATGGCTTTCATTACATCATCAGAGAAAATTAAGAATTTGTGCAAAGAAAAAAGAGTACCTTCAAACAGAACAGTGAGCATCAATAAATGCATTAATAAGCATTTTGTTCAGGAGTGGCTGCCATACTGTTGTGTTTTTTTTTTTCTTAATGACTCTAACCCTTGTGGCCCCCTCAGTCTTCTACCATAGTACATCCTGAACTTCTCTGCTGTGTCCCTAGGTGCTGACCCCATGGGTAAAAATGTTAGGGGGAAAGTGAGCTAATCTCATTTATAAAGGTTTCTCCACTGTGAGATCTCTCAAAGGATTTAATGTAATATGGTGATTACTATTTGAATGACTTTTATATGCAAAACACATTATGTAGTTTTCCCCTTTTGCTCCACTAGCAATCATGAAGTCAGCACTATTACTGCTTATGTTTTGGAAGTAGAGAAACTGAGAAAAGAGGAGTTACAGTAATACACTTTTAATCACTCACTCCTGGCTATGTTTGCCCCATATTTTTTTTTCAAGTATTCATCAGCTGTTGTTTAATGAACATGTAGTAACAGCTCAAAGTTCATATTTGGGGTTTATTTTTCTAAAGACATTCAAGGAAGAAATTTTGTTTAGCACTCTCAATTAGTCTGGATAGTCTTTGATTTCTGTTTACTCATCCATTCCCCCTATTTCTTTGCATTTTGCAAAACTCCAAGCCTGCAAACACTAAGTGCATAGCAACCTTTTTAACATTTTAATTCTTGCCTATGAATACCTGACCATGTTTCTCTGCAACTTGTTAGAAATGCACACTTAAAGCTGATAGGAATGAGTCATATTTTGCTAAACATTATAAAGACTACCTTGATGAAAGGCTGCATCTTCGCACAATTAAATTGACTTGTGCCCAATAACATTGTTGTGTCTAAGCTCAGAGCAATGTTCACCTTATCCTTTGTTCAAAGAAATGGCTGCCCAGGCATCAAGATGCTGTGCAGTTAAAAGAGAGCCCAGGTTAAGAAAAAGAAACACATTGCAACCTTCACTCCCATTCTGCCCATGGAAAAGGACAATTCCTTTGACTTTTGAAATCTCAAGTTTCCACATCTGCAAAGTAAGCATCATCAATATCTTGACACTCCTCTCATGCTTGGCGATGGCAGGGATACTAAGATATTGTGGGTGAATACAGAATACAATTCATACAAGATTTTTGGGGCGTCAGTGGAGTGGTGTTTTACAATAATGGTGTCCATCCTTACTGAGAGGGTGATTTTCAGCAAACTGCCTGAAAGAGATGAGAAAGGAAATGAAGAGAATCCTTGGAAGAGGCAGGCTGAGGGAAGGAAACCACATCTGTGGAACAGCCAGGAGTTCAGCTTGGCTGGAGTCTGAGTTTCTGAGGGTAGAATCAGTCAAATTTGCTGATGCAATGGATGGATGATGTAAAAGGAAGAGAAGGAATCAACGATGACTCTCAGATTTTGGTCAAAGTAGCCATGATTAAAATGACATTTGCTGGGGTAGGGTTTGAGGATGCAGGTTTGGACAAAGGCGGGAAACAAGAGCTCTCTTTTGGATTATATTTAACATATTAGATATCCAAGTGGAAATTTGGAATATATAGCTGGGTATCTATCTGTAGTTCCAGGGAGGGATATATATTTGACATTTCTCAAAGTATAGATAATATGTAAAATCAAGAGATCGCACCATCCCAGTGTGGTGATGCATGCCTGTAATCCCAGCACTAAGGAGGCTGAGGCAGGAGGGTTGCTGTGAATTCAAAGCCGGCCTTGGCTGCATAGTGAACTCAAGGCCAGCCTACACAACACAGTGAGATCCTGCCTCAAAAGTAAATAGATAAATAAATAAATAAATAAATAGTTAAATATAAATAAAAAAGATTGCATCAAACCATGGATACTTGAAAATTGAGAGTTTTGAAGATCTGAAGAAATCTGAGGAAATGGGAAAAGAGTGGTCAGCAAGGTAAAAGGCAAATCAGAAGGGTAATGTTCAAGCAGAGAAACAAAGTACATTAATTCTCCAACTTACAAACACTCAAGTTATGAGCTTTCTTGGGTGTACTGTATAGGAGTCACAGGTGCACTGAATAAGACTCACTTTATCAGATTATGAACCAGTCAGATCTATGAGCATTTTCCTGGAATAAAACTCACTTGTAAATCGGAGACTTCCTGGATGGCAAAGAGGCCATGTCAAGTGGTACTTAGACTTCCATTTAATGAGGAGTCATCAATGAACTCCAGATTCAGCAGTGTGGATGTCCTTTATAATTGTGACAGCGTCGCTTCAGATGGAGTACTCTGGTCAAAGTCTACTTAAAGTAGGTTAAGGAAAACTACGGGTGATAGAACGAGGAAGGAGGTAAGGTCTTTTCTCTTAAGGAACTTTACCACATACAAAGGAAAGAAAGATATTTTTGTTCCTTTTTCTCTTTCTCTTTTTTTTCTTTTTTTTGATACCGAAGGTCAGAAAATGAAATGCTTGAAATAAGATTGTGAAGGGCATGTTTGTAAATAGCAGTGTAACAGGTGTTCAGTCTCAGCCCTCTTAACATTCTTTGGTGTGAGGAGCTGTCCTGGGCACGGTAGGACATTGAGCATCACCCTGGACTCAGCCCACTAAACAGCAGTAGCGGTCACCAGCTGTGGTAACCACACACGTCTCCAGCCATTCCCAAATGTCCACTTGGGAGCAAAACTGCCTGCGGCTGCACTGCTATGTCTAATCAGAAGCTGAGGTAAAATAGAAGACAAAATCACTGAAGAACAAAACCTTAAAAGCACAGTAGGAGGTGGAAAACGTTAGTATACCTAAATGTACACTACAGTCCCCAAAATTAAAACAAGTGTTTTGAAAGATTTAGAGTAAACCAGAATCTAACTTCTTGGGGACCAGGGGAATCTGGCATCAGTGGATGACTGCAAGGAGGGGAGCTCGTGGGTTTCCAAACAGAAGCATCGCGAATGGAAATGTTAAGGAGAAGAGAGGGACAGTGGCCCGGAAGTAGCGATGAGAAGGGAGGAGAAAGCCTACTTCACCCCCAGAGGAGGGCAATCAGCAGTCACCCAGAAGGGGCGCAGAGGGACAGTCAGGTTTCAGTAAGAGCAAAGAGAAAACATTCAGAGAAACGACTGATGAGAGGAAGCATTTTCTGATTACTGAAGCACCAGAAAACAGCTTCACAATTTACAAAGAATGAGGGGTGGTTTAGATGTAGCAACTCTGATTAGGATTACAGTCCAGATAATGAGGGTGACCTAGGAGATGAGGTCATCCTTCAGTGATTGACCTCAACAAAGGCAAAGGAGTAACAGTTGTCATTCAGATGAAAGAAATTAATTGAAGAATTGATTAAATAAGAACTCATTAGGTTTATCTACCTATTCAAACATATTTCTTTCTTTTATGTCTAGAAACTTTCTTCAAGGCATTGTGAAGCAGATAATAAAATGCTTATTTAACAAAACAGACACAGAACAGAAAAATGAAGCGCTCAAATTACAAAGCTGGTTGGTGGTAAAATTTAAACCAGATCTACTTATGGCATGCTGGTTCTTCACACACACACACACACACACACACACACACACACACACACAGAGTCTTGATGTTTCTTCATCCATAGTATATAAAAAACAGAAAGCCTTTGTATTTTAAAAAATAATTTTGAAAATTTCCAATGACTAAGCATACAGGTGAAGAACTTACTGTCTTGAAACTGCTGGGAACAATTAGGAGATACTATGATCATTCAAAATATGTTCATATCTTCTCTAAATTTGATCCATGGTGAAAACAGAGAAAGTAAATTTTTTTTTAAAAAAATGCTTTGGAAAGAAACCTATTCTCATATCTAAAAAAATTTGTAAGGAATACATTGATACAATTCTTTGTATTATTAGAAGAAAAAGTTTTCAGAGTTAAAATTATGATTCACAGGCAAATATATAATGGATATATGACAAAGTTGTTATTTTGGTTATTCATTAAAAAATTGATAAGATGTTAAAGTCAGTTCAAAGAATCACTTTAACTGTACACATGCATACTTTCTGAAGTGAACTTGATAAAAGAGGCAAAACTTGTTAATATTCTAACAACTGGTCAATAAACTATAGCGTAACATTAATCTAAAATATTAATATCTCATAGGACAATCTAACTGCAATACTTAGGCTCTCTTTCCTAAAGAATGAAAATCAACTGCGTCTAGTCAAAATTCATTTGCAGTGCAGTGTACAAGAATCATCTGCATTATTTCTACTCTCTGTGGCTTAATCTCTACCCCAGCAGAACAAAACTGTGACCAAGTGTGTCCACATCAGTGAGAGGAGGGTACACCCCATGATAAGACGAGCCCCAGGCGATGGAAACACACCCAGCCTCCTCCTGTGAAGACACAGTATTTTCTTTTGCACAAGTTCAAGTCTTTGACAGCACTCAAATGCTCACTGGGCTTCTGAAACCTGATATTTTGTTTGGCTTATTTCTTAATTTTATTTATTGTTTTTTTTTTAAATCATGTTTCAACAACTTTGCAAGTTACTTCAGTGAATTTTTTTTTCATTATGTTTCCCCCCAAATTGGCAAGCCTACTTTTTTGTTTTATTTCCAACATTAGTAACTGCACACTGGAAGTCGCGGTGAAGGTAGAAGCTATGTGGTCTTTTGTACTATCTCCATCTACCCTTGTATATATATTAAGAAACAGCTGCTAACTCTGAACTTGTATGAGGACTGATTTTCATAATTTTTGTGAAGTAGCCTGCCTATAAGAAGTGTAAAAAAATCTGTTTCAATGTGTGAGGCTTCATTGATCTATCACTGACATGTACCAATTCTAGTTTTTTTAATTTCCTATTTTCCCCCATTTTTAGTATAATTAGACTCAGGAGACTTGTTATTCAAATATTTGAAAGTCTGTCATATGAAAGACAAATTAGATCTACTCTCTCTGGTCCCAAGAGGTAGAACTATGACCAATCCTGCAAAAATTATAAGGAGATATTTTCCCATAATAGGGAAGATAATTTTAACAGAGTTTCCCAAACTGGGATGAGCACTTAAGAATTGTGAAAAGCATCTAGAAATTTTGATCCACAGCTTTCATTGAAATATAAATGAAACTCAGGGTCAACTTTTAGACAATTTTTAAGGTTTTTGATAAATCCTTCACTCTCAAACCTCCATCTTTTTCCCATTCTTTTCCATAAGATTAAGATTCCTGGTTTTCCCTCTTAGCAGGGCCTCAATCCCCAACCAAGGGTTGATCAGACTGGTATGGTGCAGACCAGATAGCAAACACGTTAGGTTGTGTGGGTCACTAAATCTCTGCTGAAACTGTACAAGGCCGTGAGTTTGTGAGCCATAAAATAGCAGGCCACAGGCTGAATTTGGCCCGAGAGCCATAGTTTTCTAAGGCCAACCATTGCCTTTTGCTATAGATCCTAAGGAACAACAGTTTGTCCAAGGCTTACTGAAAGAGTTTTTGACATCACACAGGCTCAGAATCTACTGCAATTTAGAAAGGAAGTGGGATCAATCAAGGCTTTTCATATCTTTATGATTTTATCTAAAGGGATAGTTTTCAAAGAGGTTTCGGGTACTAAAGTGCATAGCCCATTGAGGAGCACCTGCTTATCATGCATAAAAGCCTAACCCTAAGCTCAAGTCTCAGGACAAATAAAAATTAAAAAGACTGTCTGTGGAAGATATGGTCTGTATATACGTTTTGAATTCCATACCTGGCATAACACTCTACTGGTTCTGGGAGCAGAACTCTATTTGTTAATGTCTTTCAGAGACTGATCACGCCACTTTAGCCTTTTCAGAGAGAGCTTTCCAGGAATGAACCAGCCTGCAATCTGCCCCTCCATAAAGTTTCACTGTTCAGACACCACATTATTGCCTTGTAAAACCAGAGCATCCCCTTCTCTTATCCATTTCAGGCTCAAAGTAAAATAGATTGCAATAAAGACTCTCTGCATAACATATTTGAAGATGATTCCTCTGGTCCTTCAGCAGTACTTATGTTAATGCCATCAAGGCAGATCCCCTAAAAGTTAGCAACAAAAATTTTCAGCAGCATTTACAATATTTCCTCAAAGGGAGCTCGTGATGACAGCTCTTCATTTTGGAGGAACCTGTAGAAAGTAAAATTTTAAGGCACTTTCCACTGTTTTTACCTGTTTCATTGTGTGGCTTCATCCATCACTGACATGTACCAATTGTCTTGCTTTTCTTTTCTTTTTTTTTATTTTCAATATAATTAGACTCATGGGAACTTCATATTTGTCTTCAAATATGTGAAAGTTTGTCACATGAAAGAAGGATTAGACTTGTTCTATCTGGTCCCAAGTGGTAGAGCTAGGACCAATTCTGCAACAACTAAAGGGAGACTTTTTTCCTTTATAATGAGCACAGTATTCACATAAATGTCCAGCACCAGGTTGAGCTTCCTTAGAATTTCAAGTTAGTGAAGGTGTTCAGGTGTGACTCAGCACGGTATTTCGAGACAGTTTTGCAAAGAGGATTCAAACATGCTAAAGTAGCTGAGCTACCAGTTCTAAAATTCTACAAGCCACTGAGTTGGTGACCATTATGTTGACAATCTACTACAGTCAAATACGATACAAAAAGTTACTCATTTGTCTCAATTAATCACCATAAAATTAAGGTCCATACTACTAGTATGTAAGTTTTAGAAGTGATGATACCAGGCTCTGGAGGTTTGATAAGCTGTCTTAAATGATACCGCCAGTAAATTAAAGTTTGTATATTTAATTTCATCTGTAGCTCGTGTGGAGTCAAGGTTCTTACAACTCTGATTCCTCTTTGTGATGGTGAAATACCGCAAGGTTTAAAGACATGGTTTGTACTCTATGATACATCTATGATAGATGAAAGTAGAGGGAATGGAGTATATACATGGAATGTCTGATAGTTGTTAAAATTATATATATATGTGTGTGTGTGTATGAAAAAATCTTTTGAATTAAAATAGCAGAAGTAGTACAAATTGGTACAGTTTACATAGATTTTTTAAAAAAATAAAACCACAACCAGTTTAGAGCCACATGCATGTAGAATAAAATATGAGCATTATAGGTATAAAATATACCAAGCCATGTTGTACTAATTACCTCTGAGTGAAGAAAATGAGTAAAATTGGAGTTAAAAGAGACTTTGCCTATACATCTGTATGCGCTGGTTCTTTAAAAACAAAATAGAGACAAACGAAGTGAGCTGAGGAAAAGATAAATAAAATAACATTCTTTGAAGCAGGGAAGGATACCCACGTTCTTTTCTAATGTATTTTCTTCATACTTGAACATACATTTAAATATCTACGTAACTATGGCAAAAGTAAAGCCACGAAGCTTACCTGTGGCTGCGATACATTACATACACATCACCTCTCTCACCCTCATCCCCCGTGCCCACAAAAGTGACAGCAAAGGCATACACAGACCGTCAACACACAAGACACAACAGGAAGGATCTGAGCACACTGAAGAGAAACTGAGCTGAACAGAGGGGCAAGAACTGCAGGAGTCAGTGCCCAATGCTGGGTCTGCCGCAGGAGCCAGTAATAAATCTTAATGCTCTCCATCAGAGGTAAGAGTAACAAGGTCATTTATTCATTAATTCAGCAAATATTTACTGAGCAGCTAATACAGGCAAGTGCAGTTCCAGGAGTGAGGGTCTGGAGCAAATGTGAAGGTCAGGAAGCAGAGGAAGCAAGGCAGACAGACAGACTGCCAGATTGCCAGACCCTTTCCTTTCACCCCGAAGGGCTGCCCTGAGCCCACCACACAGGTGCTATCTACTTTGGGGAGGAGGAAGCATGCACTAGAGGGAGTCCAGGTGCAGCCGCAGAATGGAGTGCACAACCTACTGAGAACAGTGACGGTGACAGTGAACTGGGGGACTCTGAGCCAGCCTCTTCCTCACACTCCCACCTCATGCTGCCGCAGGGCCGCCTGTCAGGCTTGTATGACTGAAGCAGGAGACCAGTGGAGTCTCTGTGGAGAAACAGACCAGGCCAACAAAAGGAACTCTGGATGTTACTACCTGGGGCTCCGCAAGCAAAACAGGCACTGGGCTCACTGTTGACAAGGCCTACCAGTCCAGGGGCTCGGGGTTAGGACTTTTGTTCAGATGGTGCCTCCCTTTCAAATAGAAAAAAATGTCAGTGATAGTAAAGTCTTTAATGTAAAAGGAGGAGACGCAAACTGAAAAGAAAGGATAAAAGGCATGGAAAGGAAAGGATAAAATTTCTGTCCAGAAATTAAGACTAAAATGCAAGTGGGAAAAAAAAACTATATATCACCTATAATCACTTTAGAAGAATAAGAAATGTATCCATGAAACATGAAAATGATGTCATCAAAAAGTATCAGAGATTCGTTTTGGAGAATCTAAAATTAAGACATCAAAATTTAAAATAATATGGATATATTTATAGAATTGACTTAATGTTTTGGGGGAAAATCATCAAAAGAACAAGAAGATTTGAAAATTGCAGAGAAAATGAGAAAATTAAAGAATCAAACTGTGAAATCAGTATGTTCAGAGGGAACAGATAAAGCAGGAAAAAACTGCCAAAGACATAAAAATTTTAAAAAATTCAAATGGCAAGAAATGATGTAAATTGAAGAGAACATTTCTTAAATGTTGAATATAAAATATTCACAATTAAACATATTACTTTGATTTTAAATTTTCAGATTAAACATAAGTTCTTAAATATTTCCAGAATCAAAATGAGTGATCCTCATTGAATTTCTTTATTCCAAAGGAATAAAGAAGATGATTTCTTTAAAGGAATTCCAAAGGAATAAAGAAGATGATTTCTTTAAAGAAGAAGAATAAAGATTAGATGATTTCTAATCTGAAATTTTGTACCTAGTCAAACTATCACAAAATTAGGAACACAGAAGAAAGTCATTTTCAGACAAGATAGATCTCAAAAATAATCTTTTCTTTTGAATCCCAGGCAGACATGTTCATGAAAATAAGGAAGAAAATTAGGAAGAAAGAGAGAGAGAAACAGATAGACAGACTCATAATACAAGAACCAAGGATTCAGTGTGAAACAGGAGCAAAAGGAATTTCTAGGATGACAGTAGAAGGTACTTCTAAAATGTCTGCTATGCTTCAACCTTACAGAGGAACAAAAGTTGGAGCAGGAAGTATGTGAGTTTCACAAGCAATATTTTCAGTAAGAAAATAAAATGTTAAATCTGTTAAGAAATGTAGGGAGCAAATTGGAATTGATACACAGATAATTAAGCAAAATTAAAATAAACAGAACTCTCCAGAGGGGTATAACATCCTACTAGAAAGAATTTATGATTATGATATACTCCATGGCTCAGGTTGTGAATGTTTCAAAGCTTAGTAATTTAAACACAATACTGAGCTAACAAAAAAAATGATAAAGCTATTCTGAACATTTACAAGTAAATGTAGTGTTTTGTGTGCATGTCTCTGTGAATGTGTGGGTGAGTTGTTAAGTATTTAAGGGAACTCTGTGTTCTCAATGTGTTCAATGGAGAACATACAAAGCTAAAAAACAATTCCAAGAAAATGTACAGAACTGTATTTACAAATACAAAAGTAAATATAAGAAGCAGTTTAAAGAAAAGTGAAAATGTAATTCCTCGGGGGAACAAGAATTAAGAATGAATAGGTTAGAGATAAAAATTGCTATTTTTCAGTATAAGATTGAAAGTACTGTCTCGTTTAAGTTTTTAAATTGTACAATTTACTGTGACAAAGACGAGGGGCAACAAAGAAAAGGAACTCGTGTGCAAATAGGCAATGAGGTATTTTCATGTAAAGTGAAAACATTTCTATGCAGGACACCCTTGGTACAGGCAGAATGAGTGTTTCAGTGAAGTGGAGGGCTTTCAGTGCCTAGTTGTTGACTTTAAACTGGAGAATGGTGGAAAAAGAGACATCACCAAATCATAAGGGTTGATACATTTAAAAGTGTTGGACTGGGTGAAGCAAAAGCCAGCATAAGGCCAGAGCCTAACCGCATGATCTCTCTTGCCTTGATGTTTTGCATGGCTCCCCTGCTACATTCAGTGCTAAGTATTTTGTAGATGCAATTAAAATGATAATAATCCTCCACCTGTACAGTGCACTTAAGGATGATAATCTAGAGTAAGCTTGCCTGAAAACACTTGATGGATAGATGCTATTTTCTGACACATGGAAGATTCAATCTAAGTCAGATCAATGGTGTAACATTACTTCAGGCTGTGGGAGCTGAAACAGCAAGTCAGAGCTGAAGTAGAAGCAATAAAGATAAATTGCCTAAAATCACACAGCCCTGTAAAGCAGAAAAACAAACAACCAAATGTCCTATCATGTATCAAACAACTCTGGGTTCTAAATTTTTATTTGTAAACGTGTCTCAGGTCCCGAAAGGTCAATACTCAGGAAGGTCTGATCAAGGGACATGAGCTATGCGAGAAAACGGACCATTTACCAGAATCACCTATACTGTTTAAAAAAAAAATCATCTACATTCTTGGCACTGTACTAAGTTCATTATGCAAAATAAAAAGGATATAAGGTATGATTCTTAATTTTAAAAAGTATGCATTCTAGTTATGGAGACATCATTACACACATGAGATGTAAATACAAGATTTACAAACTATATTCATTAAATGTTAAAACTGCTCAATGTGAGGAGTTCAATCCCCAGGTAAAAAGCAAAACAAAAACCGGCCTATACTTAGTTACTTAAGAATGGAACTGCAGCTAAAGAAGATTAATTTTTTACTAATCTGATGCTCTTCTACAAGTAATACAGATTCAGTTTTCTGCCCTCTCTTATACACACTTTTACAAGGTACTTGCAAGGATTAGCCAAGTGATAATTAGTCAAGTGATAAAATGGATTTACATAGTCTCTCACTAGCTGGAAGTAATTAGAACTGAAGAGTGGCATCCTCACTCTCTCCTGAGTCTG
>PVJX010013421.1:0-47508 GCA_004027295.1 Dolichotis patagonum | reverse complement strand
ATTGCTGATTTAATATTATCCTTCTTAGAAGTCCTACCATGCTTTTTTTTTGTTCTATTACCCTTGGTTCTATCTACCACATTGTGTCTCATTGGAATTTGAATATGTGTGATAGTTCAAACAAATTTTTTTCTTTTTTATCAAAAATGAGATATTATAATACCCATTGATCATTTTCTGTTATTCGGTTCAGAAAGCCTTGGAATTCTTTCACTATATGCATGGCTTTATACTATTGTGTTATGTTTGATATTATTATAATTGAAACTATGCTCGACTATAGCAGAGTAAGAGATATGGTGTTAGATACTGTTGATGTCAAGTTGACTTAAGGTAAAGTACTGTGTTGCCTATGTTGTCCTCTTCTGATCTGCTCTGTACTGCCCCCTTTTGTTTTATTCTCTTTTAAATAAAAAAATAAAATAAAATAAAAGAGATATTTATAAATAAATGGGCATGACTGGAGACCATTCTCTTAAGTGAAATAAACCAAACACATAAGGGTAAATACCATATAGTCTCCCTAGCATGAGAGTTGATAAGAGCATATAAGATTTTATGGTAAGCATGAGTCCCCATCTCATAGCTTTGAAGCCTTTCAATGTTTTCAATCATCAGTTGGAATGGTTTTATTCTGTTTTGTTTGACTATATCATGTGTGATGATATGAACAGCTGTTTTGAAGAAAACAAAACATTATGACAGCTATTGCTGATTTAATATCATCCTTCTTAGAAGTCCTACCATGCTTCAATTCTTCTACTACCAGTGGTTCTATCTTTCACATTGTGTCTTTTTGGGATTTGAATATGTGTGATAGTTTAAACAAAATTTTTCTATCAAAAATGAGATATTATAGTACTCATTGATCATTTTCTGGTATTTGGTTCAGAAATCCCTGTAATTCTTTGAATCTATGCATGGCTTTATACTATTTTGTTATGTTTGATATTATTGTATTTGAAACTATGCTCAACTATAGCAGAGCAAGAGATATTGTGATAGCTACTGTTGATGTCCAATTGTCTTAATGTAAAGTACCGTGTTGCCTATGTTGTCCTGTTCTGATCTGCTCTGTACTACCCTCTTTTGTTTTATTCTCTTTAAAATAAAATTTAAAAAAAGAAAAAAAAATTCCAGCACTGCCAGCAGTTGAGATCATACCCACCCCCTAGGACTCGGGACTGTGGCCCGAGGTCCTGCAGGCCCCAGTTTACGAGGCTCAGCTTCCACCTTTCAATTTAGGGAGCCAAGAGCCTGTGGGCAAGCCAGCACTGCTCCAGGAACTGAGGTTGCAAGAGGTAATTCACCACACATCCAGAGGAAGCTTTGGAACACCACTGAAAGCAAGGAAATATAGAAAGATGACAAAAGGAAAGACCAAAAGGCAGGCTCAAAACTCTAGCCCACCCACCAAAAGCTTAGGAGCCATGCGCATAGAAGAAAAAAGAAGCCATACACCTGAAATGTCTGAAATGATATCAAATGAAATAAAGATGCAACTAGGGAAAGCTATGGAGAAGTTCAAATCAGAAATACTTGCCCAGGTAAAAGAAGAATTGATAAAAGTAGTGAAAGAAATAGTGAACGCATCCAGTGAAGACACAGCTAAAAAATTAGAGGAACAAAGCAAACAGATAGAATCCCTGAATGAACACTATAAGAAACAAACAGAATACATAAAGCAGATTCAAAGAGATATACAGGAAATCAAAAATGCTATTGAAAGCTGCCAAAACTGCCTCAATGAAAGTGAAGATAGAATTTCAGACCTTGAAGATGAGATTGCAGCCAGTAAACAGGAAAGGAAAGATCGTTTAAAAATAACAAAGAATCAGGAAATAACAATTCAACACCTGCAAGATGTTGCAAAGAAAAATAACATAAGATTAATAGGGATAAATGAAAAAGAAGGGGACAGCACAAATGATATCAAGAGGATATTTACAGAAGTAATAGTTGAAAACTTCCCAAACATAAGAAGGCAAACTGACATTTGGATAAGTGAAGCATATAGAACTCCAAACAGCCATAACCAAAATAAAACTACACCCAGACACATAATAATCACCATCCCAGAAATCCACCATAAGAAGAGAATACTAAAAACTGTTAGAGAGAAAAGAGAGATCACCTATAAGGGAAAACCTATCAGAATCACGGCAGACTTCTCAACACATACAATGAAGTCAAGAAGAGCATGGAATGAAGTATTTCAGATCCTAAAGGAAAACCACTTCCAACCCAGACTGACATGTCCGGCAAAACTGTCCTTCAAAATGGATGGAGAAATAAGATACTTCCATGACAAAGAACAGCTGAAGAACTTCATGAACACCAAACCAACCCTACAAAGAATACTGAAAGACATTCTAGATACACACAGGATAAAACCACCAAGCAAGGCAGACAATTAAACAGAATGGAAAGCTAAAGACACAACAGCACAAAGATAACATGTCAACAATAAACCAATATATAACAGTTACAACCATTAATGTAAATGGCCTCAACTCACCAATCAAAAGAAAGAGACTGGCAGAATGGATCAAGAAACAACATCCAACCATATGCTGTCTACAAGAAACCCATCTAACCCAAAAGAACACTCATAGACTGAAGGTCAAAGGATGGAAAACAATACTTCATGCAACAGGAAACCAAAAAAAAGCAGGAGTAGCAATCCTGTTTGCAGACAATGTGAACTTCAAACAAATAATGATCCAAAGAGATAAAGAAGATCACTACATACAAGTTAGGGGAAAACTTCAAGAGATAGAGATAACAATCTTAAATATATATGCACCAAATTCCAGAACACCCAGCTATATAAAGCAAATACTAACATAAATGAAAAATCAAATAAGCAATAACACAATTATAACAGGAGACTTTAATACACCATTGACACAAAGAGACAGATCTAGTAGACAGAAAATCAGCAAAGACATAACAGAACTGAATCACACCTGTGAACAAATGGACTTGATAGATGTATATAGAGTGTTCCATCCAACAACATCAGAATATATCTTCTTCTCAGCAGTACATGGGACATTCTCTAAAATAGACCATATACTAGCCCACAGAACATATTTTTGTAAATACAAAAGAATTGAAATTATCCCATGCATGTTGTCAGATCATAGTGCCATGAAACTAGAAATTAATGATAAAAGAAATTGAAAAAAACCTACAAACACATGGAAACTGAATAATACACTCTTGAGCAATCAGTGGGTCACAGAGGCAATTAAAGAAGAAATTAAACAATATCTACAAGTAAATGAAAATACAAACACAACTTACTGGATTTTGTGGGATGCAATGAAAGCAGTCCTCAGAGGAAAATTTATTGCATTGAGTTCCCACATCAGGAAGGCAGAATGAACACAAATAAACAACCTGATGCTATAACTCAAACATCTAGAAAAAGAAGAACAAGCCAAGCCCAAAGCCAAAAGAAGGGAGGAATTATAAAGATCAGAGCAGAAATTAATGCAATAGAGACTAAGAAAACAGTATGAAGGATCAATGAATCAAATAGTTGGTTCTTTGAAAGAATAAATAAAATTTATAAGCCCCTGGCCAACCTTATTTTTAAAAAAGGAAAGAAAAAAACTCAAATTCATGCAATAAGGAATGAAAGAGGTGAAATTATTACAGACTCAGTGGAAATAGAGAAGATCATTAACACCTATTTTGAAAACCTCTACTCTCATAGGTTCGATAACACTGAAGAAATAGGCAGATTCCTAGATACATATGAACTAAAAAAGCTGGATCAGGAAGATGTAAAACTGCTGAATAACCCAATTTCTATTAATGAAATTGAAAATGAAGTCCTTGCCTACAAAGAAGAGCCCAGGCCCAGATGGATTCACGGCAGAATTCTACAAGAAATACAAAGAAGACTTAATTCCAACACTCCTGAAACTCTTCAATGAAATTGAAAGGGAAGCAATTCTTCCTAAATCATTCCTGGAAGCAAATATCACTCTAATACCAAAACCAGAGAAAGACTCAACTAAAAAAGAGAACTATAGGCCAATCTGCCTCATGAAAATAGATGCAAAAATACTCAATAAAATATTGGCAAACAGGATGCAGCAAATCATCAAGAAGATTATACACCATGACCAAGTAGGGTTCATTCCAGGAATACAGGGATGGTTCAACATATGCAAAACAATAAATGTAATCCACCATATCAATAGAGCCAAAAGCAAGAACCACATGATCATCTCTATAGATGCAGAAAAAGCTTTTGATAAAGTCCAACACTTGTTCATGATAAGAACCTTACAGAGAATTGGAATAGAAGATCTTTATGTCAATATGGTAAAGGGCATCTATGACAAACCAACAGCCAGCATCATATTAAAAGGTCAAAAACTGGAAGCCTTTACCTTAAAATCAGGCACAAGACAAGGATGTCCATAATCACCACGCCTATTCAACATAGTACTGGAAATACTAGCCAGAGCAATTAGACAGGAAAGAGAAATAAAAGAAGTAAAGATAGGAAAAGAGGAAGTTAAATTATCATTATTTGCAGATGACATGATACTTTACATAGAAGACCCCCAAAACTGTATTGAAAGTCTCCTAGATATAATAAATTCAGCAAGGTAGCTGGATACAAATTCAATACTCAAAAATCGATAGCATTTCTATACACTAACAACAAAAGTACTGAGAGAGAAATAAGAGAAGCCACCCCCTTTACACTAGCATCCAAAAAAATGAAATGCTTAGGAATTAATCTCACAAAAGAAGTAAAAGAGCTATACAGGGAAAATAATAATACCCTGAAAAAGGAAATCGAAGAGGACCTAAGAAAATAGAAAGATATCCCCTGTTCATGGATAGAAAGAACAAGCATTGTAAAAATGGCCATTCTCCTAAAATTACTATACAGATTCAATGTCATCCCAATCAAGATACCACTAACATACCTCATAGATCTAGAGAAATCACTCCTAAAATTCATCTGGAACCAGAAGAGACCTAGAATAGCAAAGGCAATTCTAAGCAACAAAGGCAAGGCAGGAGGCATTCACAATCCCTGACTTGAAATTATACTACAAAGCTACAGTAATAAAATCAACATGGTACTGTAATAAAAACAGACCTGAAGAGCAATGGAATAGATTGGAAGAGACTACCACCACAACAAACTCACTCAACCATCTTATCTTTGATAAAGGGGCCAAACATGTTCACTGGAAGAATGACAGTCTGTTTAACAAATGGTACTGAAAAAATTGGCTATCCATATGCAGAAAACTAAAACTAGACCCATGGGTATCACCATATACTAAACTAAAATCTAAATGGATCAAAGATCTAAATATTAAAACAGAAACACTAAATCTGCTGGAAGACAAAGTGGGTAAAAATCTCAAAGATATAGGGGTAGGAAGAGAATTCATGAACAAGAATCAAACCGCATGGGAAATACATCCCAGAATCTATAACTGAGACCACATCTTATTAAACAGTTTCTGCATGTCGAAATAGGTTTCCAGCAGAGTGAAAAGAAAACCTACAAATTGGGAAAAAATCTTCATGGACAGTTCCCCAGAAAAGGACTTCTGTCTAGAGCTTATAAAGAATTTTAAAAAATCAGACCCTCGAAATTCAAAGACCCAATCCAAAAATGGGCATCTGGAATGAATACGCAGTTCTCAGACAAAGAAATATGAATGGCAAATAAATACATGAAAAAATGTTCATCATCATTAGTCATGAGAGAAATGCCAATTAAAACCACACTGAGATTCTATCTCACCCCAGAAAGAATGGCCAGGATAGAAAATACTACCAACAACAAGTGTTCTGCACTGTTGGTGGGAGTGTAGACTGGTGTAACCACTGTGGAAGTCAGTCTGGGGATTCCTCAAAAAGCTGGGTCTGGAGATCTCATTTGACCCAGCTATTCCACTTCTAGGCATATTCCCAGAAGATCTGAAAACATCATACCACAGTGATATATGTGCACCCATGTTTATAGCAGCACAATTTGTAATAGCCAGACCCTTGAAACAGCGTAAGTGCCCATCAACTGAGGAATGGATAAAAAGTTGTGGCATTTTTATACAATGGAGTACTACTCAGCTATAAAGAATGATCACATTGAGATATTTATAAATAAATGAACACAACTTGAGACCATTCTCTTAAGCAAAAGAAACCAAATTCACATGTGTAAATACCGTATAGTCTCCCTAGTATGAGAGTTGATAAGAGTATATAAGATTTTATGGTAAGCATGAGTCCCCATCTCATAGCTCTGAAGCCTTTCAATATTTTCATTCATCAGTTGGAATGGTTTTATTGTTTTGTTTGACTATATCATGCATGATGGTATGAACAGCTGTTTGAAGAAAACAAAACATTATGACAGCTATTGCTGATTTAATACTGCCCTTCTTAGAAGTCCTACCAAGCTTCTATTCTTCTACTACCATTGGTCCTATCACATGGTGTCTTATTGGGATTTGAATATGTGTGATAGTTTAAACAAAATTTTTTTATCAAAAATGAGATATTATAGTACCCATTGATCATTCTCTGTTATTCGGTTCAGAATGCCCTGTAATTCTTTCACTCTTTGAGTGGTTTTATGCTATTTTGTTATGTTTGATATTATTGTATTTGAAACTATGCTCAACTATAGCAGAGAAAGAGATATTGTGATAGCTACTGTTAATGTCCGGTTGTCTTAATGTAAAGTGCTGTGTTGCCTATGTTGCCCTGTTCTGATCTGCTCTGTTCTGCCCTTTTGTGTTTTAGTCTCTTAAAATAAAATAAAATAAAATAAAATAAAATAAAATAAAATAAAATAAAAAATAAAAATATCCTCCAAAGTCAGGGCGAGCTCTGAGGGCTGCTGTGCCCCCAACACTTAGCAGAGAACCCGGAAATCCTCTGCTTTCTGAAACCTGGAGCTTTGCACCTATAATGCCAGGGTGTATCCTGCAGCTTCCCTTTCTGCACCTGGCACTGCCCACATGAGAATTTATTTAATGGTAACATTGGAAACAGAGTCACAAACACGTCACGCTCTAAACCTCTTTACCTTCTTACTCCTGCCTTGAATCTTAATGCGGCACCAGGATCAGTGACACCTTCTTGTGACTGTGAGAGAAAGACCAGAGGACTGAGAAGACACTTATTCAGGAAGCTCAAAGCTGGTAGCTGCTCGTACACTTCCAGAATCTCCACTTTGTGATACACAAAAATTCACTTCTGTACAGACTACTGTGGCTTGGGTTTTTGGTCTCTTGAATCCAAATGTATAATTACCAACGTTAATTCTTTATTTACAATATTGTTACACACAGACAGATTGTTAGATGGGTATCGTGGAGCAGAGAGGGCTGTGTATTCCAGCTGGCATGATCTCCATGTTGATACGATCAGGGTCAGTTTTCTAGGGCTCTCCCACCACCCTCTGATCTAGGTCCTTATTAAAAATCCATGGGCTGACCCAATTATTTTCCAGCCTTCACTCACTTCAGCCCGGAACTCACTCTCTCCAGTTCATTGTAAATATTTTGAAGTGAATAACAACATCTGGGTCTGTAAAATTCCTATCACGATTATGCGGATGTAGTATGTGCCCTACCAACGTTATTAAATCAGTGAGGTAGATGATTCTACTCCTTGGATGAAGACTAGCATCCTAAATGGAAGTTGGATTTTCTTACTTTTATTTATTCTCATAAAATTTTCTTTAAATATGTATAGGAGACTGTAATGGTACCCAGATTACCCCTTTGCTTCTATTAAGTTCTGCCAGCATCTACCTGATTGCTTATTGTACACCAGCTAATAGGATTCCAAAAAGGGACAAGATATAGATCCCACCTTTCTGAAAGCAAACAGCAATAGAAGCTTAGGTAAAAGGGGCTTAATACCCTAAATACGATGCTATTTTCAACATTAGTAATATCTTCATATTCTGATAGAACAATCTTAAATATGATTTAATCATTAAATCTTAAATCAAGTAATCTATTATTGTAGTTGGGATAGGGATTGTTAAGATAACTTAAATTGCAAATAATTTGCTTATAAAATTTAGGATTGAATTGTTAATTAGGATTAGAATGGGGGGAAGGATCTACCAAAAAATGTGTACACTGGCAAAAGAAAAACTTATATAAATATTTTAATACTAAGTTATTGATATATCATGTGATTAATACAAGTTACTTTTGGCCTCTACAATTATAAAAGGTGCTCAAAGTGGCAGTCATTTGCTTCCAGATATGTAATAGTACAGCAAATTGCTGAACTGTGGAAACATTTTTTGGTGAGCTCTGTATTATAACTTAGTACCAATCCTATAAACATTTTAAAGTATGCAATTTTTAAAAATCACCTATGAAAATGAATGTAATTCTGAATCCTCACAAACAACTCAAAGACATTAAATTAACAGGTTTTAATGAAATGTTTATCATCCTTGCATTTATTTTCAAAATATAGAATACTGGCTAGATCCCCAGCTGTATCCAGCTCTTTTCCCAGGAGTGAGAAGATGCAGAGGAGAAAGATGAGATCTGGACCCTACATTCCACTCTTTATAACCTTGCGGAGAAGATATGCCCTGAGAAATATTCTTGTATAACAGAGAATAGAGCATTGACTTCTCTCCTCACACAAGATCTAAGGCGTAAACTCACAGCAAAGATCTGAAATATTATGTCTCAGACAACCTATTTTAATTTGAATGAAAGAAATCCAACATGGGCAAACTGCTCTAGAACTGAGTCTGCCTGTTCAGTTCACCACTGGCACATCCATGCCACTTCCAGTCCAGTGAGGCTTTCTATTGTCTGTGCGTTATGCCCAAAGATAACAAAAGGAAGGGAAAATGCCAAGGAATCCAAATTAGTAAGATGCCACCAGTGGTGCATCAGGTGTCCGGTTCACATATGGCCTTCAAAGAGCGGCACAGTGTGGGGCAGATGCAGTCCCCTTGCTGTCACAGGAGAGCTGCGGGCACAGGTGGCCCCGGGCACTGATAATGGGAAGGACATGTCCCCATGCTGGCAAGGTGTGACTTCTCCCCAAGGCAACAGGCCTGCAACCCACGGGGAACCACTTGTCATCAGCAGAGGAAGGGCAGCCTGAGGACAGAGGGACCTCACAGAGTTCGTGCCAGAGCTGAGCTTCTGTCCCCTGGAGATGATCCCTGTGTCACTGGAGCCACCCATGCAGTCAGAGCCCAGACAAGTGTTCCTGAGGCACGACCTTCTTCACACCAGCCCCTGTAGCTGGTGGGAAGTGCTGAAGAGAATCTAGAATTTATATTTTCTGCTTTCATGGCGGACAAGGCAGCGGGGCCACGATGCCACCCCATGACTGCCGGGGATGTGGATGAGGGCACCCAGAGGAGTGATGCCTCTTCAATCCTAGACTGATCACCCAGAGGAGCAGCACTGACCTGAAGATGACTCCACACAATAAGTTCCACGCCATTGCTGCAGAAATCTCCAACAAGACACACAGAACCACAGCAGGACTCGGCCCATTCCTTTCCTAACATCTGGGCAGCTGTGCAGGGAGAAACTGCCTCCCCAGCCTTGTTCCCCAGTCCTCCAAATGAGGGTGCTGCTTGTGAAGGTGCCGCTCTAGCTCCAGCAAGACATCCTTCCCTCACCTCCGTGCAGAAAATAAAAGTACCCCAAACCAGAGGGAAACTAAAACCATGGGTGGATTAAATGTTTATATGTTTCTAAACTGAAAATGGACATAGGCCGGGAGTCGCCTCTAGCCAAATCTCAAGGATTGGAGAGGGCGTTCAACATTACACAGGTGAGTGCTACAATGGAAAAAGGAATAAAAATAGAATCAGAATCACAGGACTATTCATTACACATCAGTTTAGTTGTGCTGGGTTCCAAATGTACCAAAATAAAAACCCCTGGCCTCTTAACTTCCAGTGTGTATGAACCTGGCACCCAAACAGGCAACTGCAATCCAATCAGAAATGGTATGCGAGGTGGCATTTGTGATGGGCAGAGGGGCCCTAGACTAAGTAGAGCTGTGTCTTGGGAGTGAGGAGTTGGTAGGGGTTGGGGAAGTGCTACAGAGTTCCAGGAAAATTTTCCTCTAAGAAGGAGAATGTAAGCTAATTTTGAGAGCGCAGCCCTTTTGTTACTTTTTGAGAAGGAACAGGGAACAAGACTCTGCAAAAGACCAGGCATGGTGATGACAAAGCAGGAAACTGCACAGCCCTTTAAATGTTAAGTAGTGTCTGGAGCATGCAGCGGTGCAATGACTGTTACGGTTGATACATTGTGTCAGCTTGAGAAGTTGAGAAGTTTAACTAAGAGACTTAGCAGGAAGCCAGGATCCTTTGTGAATATCCTCATTCTGTGCAAGAGGACTGCACAGAGATTTTGTGACTGCTATACCCACCCTGGAGGAGGAGTGGCCTGCATACACTATAAGGGAGGAGAAGAGGCTGGCTCTCCCTATTTTTTGCTCTAGTTGCTTTTGCTGGCTGCTGCCTTGAAGTGTTGCCCCGGTGCCATGCCACCCTGCCTTGGAGCCAGCTGATTATGGTCTGAAACCTCCAGAAACTATAAGCTAAATAAACCTTTCCTTCCTTCATTTTGGGGGTCAATTGTTTTGTCCCAGCAATGAGAGAAAAGTAACCATGACTCATGGTTACTTCTCTGGGCCACTGGGACTCACATCTTGAGACCCTGAATGACCCTTTATGTGAACACATCTCAAGAACTAAAAAGATACGAACACCTATTAAGATGTTGGACCACAAAGTAGTCCCTTGCAGGTGTTCATTTCATCAAGGATGTAAGAGCTTCATACAACCTCCTGCAGCCATCTGCTACAAACAAGCCTGTGACAATTCTGGGCTCTCCCACTGACATCCTAAGAACAAAGCCCAGCAAAGAATGAATATGAGGCAGGACTGAAATTTCACAGGGGAGGCCTCGTTACTGTAGTGGACCGTGTATAACACTGGATGAATCTGTGTCTATGGACTGTTCTCCAGGCAAGGTCCAACTAAAGAATTGGTCTTCACTGCAATGAGCATTTATCCAAGAAATGGCACATGGAACAGTAGTTTCTTTAATTCTTATCAACATGTTTATTAATTTATAGTAAATTTTATTTCTAACTAATATGTAATGCATGCAAATTGTACGTCACGATGGGATACCATAGAGCATATCAAGATATACATGCATGTACTCTGTGGTGTTAGGGTGTTTAAGTTTGGATAGTGTTACATTTTTTAAATTTTTAAAATATTTTTATTAGTATGTGTTTGCAGTACCCACTGATCACATTTAATCATGGGAAGTTGGTTTATGGACATCATACACTCTAATTCTTTTTCCTCCCCTAACTCCTTCATCCCACCCTACTCCTTCCAACTCTTGGTCCCCTTCCCATTTACAAAACATCTGCTTCTATTTTTTTCTATAAATTCTTTTCCCCATTTCCACTCCTTTTATCCCTCCACCTCTTATATCCTTGCCATTTGGAAAAAAAAAAAACTCCTACCTTCCTACTATCTATCCTTTTTTTTGTTGTTGTTCTTCATTTGTATTTTGTGTTTCTCATATAAGAGAAACTACGATATTTTAAGTTTGTGTGTCTGATTTATTTCTCACCATTATGGTCTCAAGGTGCATCTATTTACCTAAACTTTAAGGCAGAGAAGTACTTTGCCAATGAAATCCTTCAATACACTTTCTTCTAGCTTTTTGAATCATATCTTTCATTATCATCCCCCTGCTTTGCAATAGCTCACCAGAGCTTCCTTCCCATTCCTAACTGCAAGTTAGTACCTTCCAATCAACCTCGTCCCAACCCCAGTGGAATTTATATGATCTTCTAAGCAAGACACCCCAACCACCAAGAGTTTTTTCTAATTGTTTGGCATTTATTCAGGAAATCTTACAAACCAACAGTCTATTTGGTTGCCATGTAAAAGATAAAAAAAGTAATATGCAAGGTTGTCCACACAACTCAAGAATATTACAAAGTTACTGAGGGAAGCATAACGAATACAGATAGAAGCTTTAATAATATTACAAGGTAGTGTGGGGTTAATCGCCAAAGAAAGGCACCAAATGATAATGCTGAATGCAGTTGCTCAGTTTTTATTTCCAAGTTTAATCCAACAGTAACGAGAATGCTTTTCTTTGACCTTAGTAGCGGACACTGCTGGTCCATGGACTCTTGTTTCTTCAGCCACTCTTTGATTTCAGCTTCTTTAAAAATATCCCCTGCAAGTTGTATTTTGATGCCAGAACAAGGTGAAAAACATATGATGAGATCTGATTGCCATAATTACCTTAAGCTTTTCCATTCTTTTACCTACTTGATCATCTTTTATTCACAGAAGATTAGTTGCCATAGTGTTAGTTTATCAATCTTGACAACAATGGCTAGAATCAATCAATCAAGCCTAAAGATGTGTAGCAGGATGGTACCTCTGAGCAACCAGTTAACAAAGTAGTGCTTACAACGCCTTCTAGCAATTCCAGAATGAAAGAAAATATGCAGTATTTTTTGTAAGGCTGGATTTACTACATCTTATACTTTGCCCTTTGATGTATAAATATATGCTACTTTTGTGAAATTTGGAAGCACTAAATTGTACTAAATTAAAACTGGCTGACAAGAGAGGCTAATTCACCAGACTGCGTGACTGAAGGAAATGCACCTCCTGTCTCTACTTTTTGGACACTACATTCTGGAGTGACAACCCAAGATATTAAACTAATACGTTCCTTTTAGAGAAAACATGAAATGATAGTGTCAAGTAATACATGCCGCATATATTGTGCTATAAAACTAAACACTTATAGGATTATGTCTACTGTTATTAAATGAAATGGAATCATCAGCATATGCAAAATTCTACTCGCAAAATAGATAAAGCCAAAATAAGATGAAGTCCCCTGAAGAGCATTTGCATTCACATTGCATGCTAAATTTAACTTTACTTCATCAGAATAAAATGAGAATGTTTTGCTATAAATTTATTATTAATTATAATGACTATTTCGAATCATTAGTATGACCCAATTATTCTGAAAAATTTACTCTCCGAACTTGCAATTTCTCAGCAATCAAAAGAAATATTAACAGACACAAATAATTTCAGAATTTTAGTGATTCCCAAAATAAACTGACTCTTTTCATGACAGGGAAATGTTTTTTTTAAATCAATATCACACACATGGAGACAAATACTTCTAAAAAGTTTTTTAATTATAAAATGCAGACTAATCCCACCATAGGTAATACTAAGGCCCAAGACTGACATACTTTATTTTGTAATAAGTTATTTTGGAATCTCAGAAGCAAAACCATTATGCTAAATAGGATAGCAACCTGCCACTTCCAGATGGTCAAAATGTTCAGTGGAGAATTTGAAATAAAGAGGTAAACTGAGTCAGGAACCCAGAATGTGAGTAAGAACCCTGGTATGACTGGGGATGCTCGGTTTCTGGGAAGGCAGAAGTTTGGCCCCAGCTTTTCCTGTGTGACCGTGTCTACACTACTTCAACACCTGACTCCTATAAAACTGGGTCACTAATATTCACCTCACTCCCATGTCATAGGATCAGGAGCTGATATATGTGCAGGCTTAAAAGCAGAGACTGGAACACAGCCAGCGCTCTGTAAATTATGGCTTTTACTGTTAGTGCCCAAGATGTATTCCGATCATACAGCCTGGACCAACCAAGCAGAAGCCATCCGGGAACTGCAAGCTGGAAGACCTTCGGGCTTGTGTGTGCTCCAGCTTGGGATTTTCCACACCATGGAAAGACCACAGGGTTTGAGCCCTGAGGTTGAATTTGGGTCCTGTTTTCTTCAAACTAGGTCCTGAGTTGCTTCTCCATCTATGATACCTGTTTTAAAAGTTTGCCCTAAGCTTAGGCAATGATGCCTGCAAAGCCCCTGCCTTAGGATTGCTTATGGAGGTGGGAGACCATTAACACATCAGTTTCTAATGTGTGACTTCAAGGATGGTAATGAAGTCAGGGGGGTGTTTAGTGTCCTCCACGTGTGTTTAGCTGCACCACTTGATTATGCCATAATAACATTTGCTCAGAGAGGAAACATGTATGTCAAATATGGACAGTACAATGCCTGCTTTCCTTTATTTCTACCTGTGTAATGTTTCCTTGTCAGTAAGCTGTCAATTTTTATGCCTGTAAAATTTAGATGCCTAAACTGGGTACAGTGGTGTACCTCTGCAATACCAGCATTCTAGAAGGCTGAAGCAAGAAGGATCGCAAGTTCAAGCCCAGCCTGAGCAACTAAGTGACTTCATGGGACACTATCTCAAAATTTCTAAAATGCACTAAGGGTGCAGCATCCTGTGAAGACCCTGGATTCAATCTCCAAGACAAAAAAAAATTGAAAAATTAAGCTTCTATAAATAAATCTTCTCCTTTTAACATATTTATTAAATATGTCATTATTAAATAATTTTACTTGCTTAAATATGTAGCTTTTTGTATTTTTAAGTGATTTTCTATTTTTTCCAAAGTCCCTTGTTGTGTTTGTCTTTTTTCATTCTATATTTTTGGACTAATTAGTTTTTTAAATATTGCCATTGTCTATTTTGTTGGCTTACTACAGTAATTCTTTTCTCAGTGTTATGTTTTTTAAAAGTAGCAAATGCTGCTGCCAAGTGCCATCCAACAGAAAGGCAACTCACAAATACGCAATGCTGTGTCTTCATCTGCCTTAGTTACCAAATCTGGCCCAGTGCGACGTCCAGCTCATCCCAAAGTCATAAAGACCATGAAAGGGAAAACATCTTGAATCCATTCAGGACATGGAGGCAGCCAGGACAGCACAGCTAAAGATCCTCAGGAAAGAGGACTCCAGAGCTGCTGCAGGAAGCAGCAAGGACGATGGGATGAGTGTGCTCAGAATGAGGGAGCAGTTTTTGAGGGGAGTTATAGCAACGTGTCTTTTACTGTAATTTTTCAAAATTTAAACATCCACTGTGTTTTTATCACACGTCCTATGTACACTTAGTTCTATGAATATTCATGTCATTACTACATTAGCTCTGTATCCTGTAAACCAGTACTCAGCAAATCTGTTTTTCTGAAAAGTTCCAATTAAGAAACATTTCAGGGTTCATGTTCCTTTTGCTCTTCTTTTGCATATGTTCACCTCAGCCACTGTAGTACAAAAGCAGCAATTTTCAAAACATAGATGACAGATTTTGCTATGTCCCCATAAAAATTAACTGCCAAGCATCCACATTTGTACATTTTTTAAAAAGATGATAAAAATGGAGTACTTTCAGATGGCTTAAAAAACAAAGTCTAACACAAGTGTTTTAAAAAGAACATACCCAGAACAAAGATACCAAAAAAATATATGGAGAGGTGCGCACAGGGCTGGTCTAGACCCAGGCCCCTCCTGCAATTCCCGCTATCTCTGCAGACCACCTCACAGGACCCAGGAACCCAGCCAGAGGTGCGCATGGAGCTGAGCTAAACCCAGACCCCTCCTGTGACTCCTGCCATCTTCAAAGACCACCTCATGGGACCCGGGAATTCCAGCCAAAGGTGTACACGGGGCCAGACCTGAACCGGTCCCCTCTCATGTCCCACAGTGCTGGCCACCACCTCAGGACCTAGGAACTCCAACCCGTGACATGTGCCCCTGCAGTCTCACTGCTGCCATCGGGGACCCTCCCACTCCTGGACCTAGCATTGCTGTTGATCTTTGGCTCCTACACCTCCCCTCAGAACCTTGGACTTCAGTGGATTAACCATGCAGTATCGAGGTGAGACTCATTGAGAAGAACTCAGCAGGCTTCCATCAGTGAGGTGAGTTTGTCCCTAAAATAGGAATAGAGTTTGCCACCTTCAGTGGGTAAACAGGAGCAACAGAGAAGCCCCCTCCAGAAGTAGGCCATAGGCGAGCTTGGCAAGTGGGTGGGTGAGTCCTTCCTCCACACAGAGAATATCAGGTAGGTTGAGGAGGGCACCAACAAGGCCTCCCCCAACCAGGAGAAAGTTAAGGGGGCCTGTGGGACACCCAGAGACACAGTAGGGTCCCAGCTGAGACAAACACTATAAACAGGGAGATCTGGTGACACTGAATAACCTGAAGACATAATAACAGCAGGAACGAGGGGTTGATTTCCATCAGTATTCCTAGGCTTGCCAGCCTAGGAAGAATATAGGACTCACTCAACAGGCCCTGCAGGGTGAATTCAGGTGACTGGCCCACCTCTTCATTGTGGGACCCAGCAATTGAACAAACATGAACCTTACAGTCCATCAGTACTCCTAGGCTTGCCAGCCTAGGAAGCATATAGGACTCACTCAACAGGCCCTGCAGGGAGAATTCAGGTGACTGGCCCACCTCTTCATTGTGGGACCCAGCAATTGGAAAAACATGAACCTTACAGTAGGACCCAAAAATACACACAACCAACAGTTGACACTAGTGGGACTGAAGGACCAAATGTTAACCTGAAAGGGGAAAACAGCAAAACAAAAAAGCAAAATGAAATCTCAAACATCTAGTCCACCAGGAGCAAGTACAGGAGACACTGAAATAGAGGACTTCAAATGTAACACACCAGAAATCTCTGAAAAGTTAGCAAGTGAAATAAAAAAACAGCTCCATGCGGTTATAGAGGTAATCAAATTAGAAGAAATCTCTCATGTAAAAACAGAAATAACAACCTTAGTAAAGGAGTTGCTCAGTGCAGCTAGAGAAGAAAGATTAAAAAAAAAAAAGTACAGGAGCATGGGAAACTGATTGAAACCTTGAATGAACAATATAGAAAACAAGCAAAATTCATGAAATGAACTCAAAGAGACACCCAAGAAACAAAAAATTCTATTGAAAGCTGGCAAAACTGTTTAAATGAAGCAGAGGATACAATTTTGGACAATGGGGCAAGATTGCAATTAACGATCATGAAAGGTTAGACCTTTAAAAATAACAAAGCAGCATGAAATGACAATCCAGAAGCTTCAAGATGATGCCAGGAGAAATAATATAAGACTAACAGGTATTAGTGAAGATGCAGGAGTCAATGCAAATGACATAACTAAAATATTCACAGAAGTAATAGCAGAAAATTTTTCAAACATGGGGGAAAAACTGATATGCAGATAAGTGAGGCATACAGAACGTGAAACAATCACAACCAACATGAATCTATACCCAGACATATAATAATTAAGATGCCAAACATGCAACATAAAACAGAATACTAAAAGCCATTAGAAAAAGACACAACTCACCTATCAAGGAAAGCCAGTTAGAATCACAGCAGACTTTTCAGCACAAATCCTCAAGTCAAGATGAGCTTGGAGTGAGCTATTTCAAAGCCTAAAGGAAAACAGCTTTCAACCCAGACTGATATACCCAGCAAAACTTTCATTCAAATTTAATGGAGAAACAAGATACTTCCATGAAAAAGAACAACTGAAGAAATTCACATCCACCAAACCAACCCTAGAAAGAGTGTTGAAAGACATACTAGATAGAGATAGAAATGGCCACAATCCCCAGAAAAACAACAGAAAGAAACCACCAGGTAGGAAAAGCAATTAAACAAAGGGGAAAAGCAGAAAACAAACAACTGGAACATAACATGGCAAAGCTGAGCCAGTACATATCAGTGATATCCATAAATGTAAATGGCCTCAATTCACCTATCAAAAGAAATAAGTTGACAGACTGGATCAAGAAACATGATCCCACAATATGCTGTATACAAGAAACACATCTGACCCAAAAGGAAACTCATAGATTGAAAGTCAAAGGATGGAAAATAGTATTCCATGCAGCAGGAACCCAGAAAAAAGCAGGGGTAACTATTCTATTTGCAGACAGTGTGAACTTCAAACCTAAAATGATTAAAAGAGACAAAGAGGTCATTACATACTCGTAAGTGGAAAAGTTCAAGAGGAAGAACTAACAATTACAAATATATATGCACCAAACACAGGAGCACCCAACTATATAAGACAGATACTAGTGGACATGAAAAACCAAATACACAAGAACACAATTATAACAGGGGACCTTAACAGCCCATTGTCACAAAGAGATAGATCAACTAGACAAAAAGTCAGCAAAGAAATAATAGAAATGACTCATACCTGCAAGCAACTGGACTTAGTAGATGTTTACAGAGTGTTCTCCCAACCACATCAGAATATACCTTCTTCTCAGCTGCGCATGGGACATTCTCCAAAATAGACCATATATTATCCCATAAAACATTCTTAAGTAAATGCAAAGGTATTGAAATTACCCATGTGTAATATCTGACCATAGCACACTAAAACTGGAAATTAACAGCAAAAGAAATTGCAAAACCTGCATAAATAAATGGAAATTAAATAACAACCTTCTGAACAAACAGTGGGCTATGAAGAAATTAGAGAAGAAATAAAGCAACACCTGCAATTCAAGAAAATGCAGAAACAACATACTGCAATCTGTGGGATGCAATGAAAGCAGTCATAAGAGGGAAATAAATACCAATAAACTGTCATATCAAGAAAATAGAACAAGCACAAATAAGCAACCTAATGCTTCATCTCAAGTTTCTAGAAAAAGAAGAGCAAGTTAAACCCAAAGCTCATAGAAGAGAGGAAATAGTAAAGATTAGAGCAGAAATCAATGCAATTGAAACTAAAAACCAATACAAAGAATTAAAGGAATCAAAAAGCTGGTATTTGAGAGAATAAACAAAATTGATAAACCTCTAGCTAACCTTATAAAGAAAAAGAAAGAAAAAAAAACAAAATTCATGCAGTAAGGACTGGAAAGGGGGAAATTACTATAGATCCCATGGAAATTCAAAAGATCATGAATACCTGCTTTGAAAATCTCTACTCAGTGGAGTGGAAAACACAGAGGAAATGGACAGATTTCTAGAAACATATGAACTACCAAAGCTCAACCAAGAAGATACAGCAATTTTGAATAACCCAATACCAGCTATTGAAATTGAAAACATAATTAAAAACTTTCCAACAAAGAAATGCCCAGGTCCTGATGGATTCACTGCTGAATTCTACAAGAAACTTCGAGAAGATTTGATGCTAATACTCTTTAAACTCTTCAATGAAATTGAAAAGGAAGCAGTCCTCCCTAAATCATTCCTGGAGGCAAGTATTACTCTCATACCAAAACCAGAGAAAGACCCAACCAAAAAAGAGAATTATAGGTCAATCTTACTAATGAACATTGATGCAAAGATCTTCAATGAAATACTGGCAAATAGAATGCATCAAATCATCAAGATTATACATCACGACCAAGTGGGATTCATTCCAGGGATGCAGGGATGATTTAACATACACAAATCAATAAATGTAATACACCACATTAACAGAGCCAAAAACAAAAACCACATGGTCATCTTAATAGATGCAGAAAAAGCTTTTGATAAAGTCCAACACATGTTTATGATAAGAACCCTTCAGAAACTCAGAATACATGGTATCTACCCCAATCTGATAAAGACCATCTATGACAAACCAACAGCCAACATTACACTAAATAGACAAAAAAGAAAAGTTTTCACACTAAAATCAGGAACAAGACAAGGATGTCCACTATCACCACTCCTATTCAATATAGTTCTAGAAATGTTAGCCAGGGCAATTAGACAAGAGAAAGAAATAAAGGAATAAAGTTAGGAAAGGAAGAAGTTAAACTATCACTACTTGCAGATGACATGATACTCTGTATAGAAGACACAAAAAACTCCATTAAAAGACTACCAGAGGTAATAAACAAGTTCAGCAGTGTAGCTGGATACAAAGTCACCACTCAAAAATCAATAGCATTCCTATACACAACAAAAAACTCCATGAGAGAGAAATTATGGAAATATCATCCTTCACAATAGCATCTTTAAAAAAATGAAATACTTAGGAATCAACCTAACCAAGAATGTAAAAGACCTATATGCTGAAAATTATGCTACACTAAAAAAGGAGATTAAAGAGGATATTAGAAAATGGAAGGATATTCCTTGCTCTTGGCTAGGAAGAACCGACATTGTGAAAATGGCCATACTCCCAAAACTGTTATACAGATTTAATGCAATCCCAATCAAAATACCATTGACATACCTCACAGATCTAGAGAAAACACTCCTAAAATTCATTTGGAAACAGAAGAGACCTAGAATAGCAAAGGCAATTCTGGGCAACAAAGACAAGGCAGGAGGTATCTCAATTCCTGACTTGAAACTATACTACAAAGCCACAGTGATAAAATCAGCATGGTACTGGCAAAGAAATAGACCTGAGGATCAATGAAACAGATTAGAAGATGCAAACACAACTATGAAGACACTCAGCCATCTCATATTTGACAAAGGTGCTAAACATTTTCACTGGAAGACTTACTCCCTATTATTTGCGTCTGAAGTTCAACATATGGTAATATGACTAACCTTATACATCATTTTGTTTACTTTTGAATTTTTTTACCAAATAGTTTTCTCCATTTGATTTGCCTGGATATGGATACAGGTTTTCTTAAGACCTCTTACCTGTGTCGCTCTATGTTTCTCTTTTCCTGCTGGAGTTACTGCTTTTACAAAAGTTACTATGATATTAGACACGTAGTCTTAATAATTTACAGTGTCATTGTGCATGGCTGCACGTAGCATTATTAAGTGTTCACTTTCATATTTGTTAGCAGTTTTATCTGGACATCATTCAAGATATCAAAGTCATAACCTTTACTATTTTTATCTGCTATGGCTTTTCCCACCTATTGTCCATATATTCTTTTGATACCTTTGTTCTGAATGTGTTGCTTTTAAAACTCTTGTGTTGGACTGTATTTTGAGCTATCTGAAAATGCTTCAATTTTGTTATCTTTTTAAAAAAATGTACAAATATGGATGCTTAGCAAGTACTTAATTCTATTTTTTCCTCACAGTTTATTTCCTACTAGTGGCTTTTAAGGAAAAGTAAACTCCTTTGCCTATAATGACCAGCCTCTTTCCTATCACAACCAATTTTGAAACAGCCCAGTAACGACTTCCTTACAACCTTCTCTCTTCTCTGTAGCACCTGAACTGAAAATAACCTTTCTTTCAATTAATTATTGTCTGGTAATCAATGCTGTGTTTTCATTTTTTCTTTCTTTCTTTTTCTTGTGCAATTTCGCTGTGTGTAGTTCCTCTACGTTTGACAGTTGTACTTATCTATATTTTCTGGCTTTAGAGTTACTATATATTTTAGTCAAGGGTTGTGAGGAGAACAATTAAAATCAGGACATGGAATTTATAATGTTATTTTATGATGGTCACTCAGAGTTAACACAAAGCATAGGAAATCTGTCCACAACACCAAAGACATGGAATATTCAGCTATGGGCCTAAATCCCACAGCAATGTCACTCATGAGTCCAGATGAAAACCTAGAGCCCATGACAATGCCTCCCACAAGTCCAACTGCAGGAATAGAGCCCATGAGAAGGACTCACACCAGTCCATTTGACAGATCCATGCTGGGAAGGCCCAAAGGTCAGCGGGTGAAAGCTCAAAAGTCTACACCAGTGGGGTGAAGGAACTGTGCTGGTAGGTTGAGGGTTCTAAGCTACAGCCGAGAAGTCATGCTCATAATAAAAAGCAGAGCTGTCCTGAAAAGTACCACAGCCATCCTCAGCAACACAGAGGTCCCAAGGTCCTCGACAATAAGAACAGTCGAGTACATGCCAGGAAGCCAGCATGACAAGTTTGTCCTGGAGATTAAGAGCACACACCTTCCCCTCTAGAGCCAGGAAACGATGTTCGATGTAAGGACCATAGCTCCCCCAAAGGGAACCACAGCCACGCTCACCAACAAGGTCCTGAGTTTCTCTGATGACAGTGGTCAAACTCAAACTGGGGAAGCTAGTCATGATGAGCTCCTTCAGGAGAACCAGAAGCTCAAACAGCAACACTTAGAGAAACCCACAATGCCTAGCTTCTCCTCCTGCATGTCTCAATTTATGCTGACAACTTTCCTCAGGTGGAACATCTACGCTCAGCACCATGGTGATTTAATTCAGCTGGCGTTAAGTTGACCATCAGTTTTTAATCCATAACACTATCTTTCTTGGTTGTATGTTTTGGCCATAATGCTTATCTTTAAATCCTGATTTGGCTGCCATAATACTTTAGGTTTGTATTTTCTTCCCCTCATTTATTTATATATCATTATCTATGAACACATCTATACCTGTATTTACAATTGATATATTCAGGCCCTGAACAAGCTCGTATCTTCCTGAGTGTACCCAATATCTGTGAACACATAACAGTACAAGCTGTGCCTGGGATATTTCTTTCTCCCAGCATCCTGGCTCCTGCTCACTTCCAAATTTATTTCATGAAAGTTTAAAGGTTATTTGATCAAGATGCATGTATGCATGCATACACACACACACACACACACACACACACACACGATGGAGCTAGCATTTCCTGGCTTTATCAGACTGCAAAAGCAGAGCATAATCTTCGCTAGCACCCTAGAGTCACCAATCAATGATCAGTGACCCTGCCAGGTGACAGAATAGGACAGCCAGACAGGAAGAGCATTTTGGGTAATGGTATCCCACAAAAAGTATGATATCTAAATAAGGTCATGATATGAGGACATCAAACACAGTGACATAATTCAGGGGCCCATCACAAACCCAGAACCAAAAGTTAGCTTTTTATTCTCCAATTGATCTTGACGAATTTGAATAATTTCCTGAATCATAATTTGTTTTATTATGATATTTTTGATAGCATCCAGATCCCCACATTGTTGTGAAGATTAAATGAAAGTATATAAAAATGCTAAATAAGCCGTAATTTTCTGAACCAAATCTATGTCCACCCTCCCCAGCACCACATGCACTGAAATATATGCATGCACCACATGAAGCTGCATAAACACAAACACACATGAGCACACACACACACACACACACAACACACATGCATGCACTCATTATCATGACTGTTAAGTCACACACTCCAAGAACTCTAAATGCCTCCATTAACTGGATCCACAATTTTGAAAGAAGGCTGGTGGCACAAAGTATCCCAGCTAAACCCTAACGTCAGTTTATCCAACCAATGCATTCTTCACATAACGACTCACTCCTGTGCACCCAAAAGCAAGACCTGGAGAAAGCCGAGTTTAGCTGCAGACTCCCAGAGCTCTGGACCTCTCATCACGTAACTTCAAGCACATGCACGATTCTGGGTACTATCGCAGAAGATGTCTGCCAGGCTGACCTGGGAACCATCACTGGATTTCATCTGCTAGGAGAAGCTGTGCTGAAGATACTGTGACAGAGACCTCCTCTCCTGGAGCTGAGCAACTACTGCTGTCTCCCTGTCCACAGGAATCACACATGCCATGCAGTGGGCAGTGAGAACTGAAATCCTGAATGCACGCCGCAGTCTGCTGTGACCAGTGGTAATTGCTGCAGCTTTCATCTGCCGTCAAGCAGAGCGGTTAGTATTGCTTAGGATTAGGACCCAAAGACAGCTATCATCTCTCTCATTTCCTGACTCAGACAACAGGGGGAAAAAAGCGCCTGTCTGCGCTGATAGGTGTCTGATCAAAGCTACCAAGAGCTGTCAGAAGCCAGCCAGCCCCAGTAGCCTGACTACCCTCTCAATGCATCTTTGGCTTTGATCTGCTGCCAGCCTTACCGGAGCTCTATTTATGTTTTTAAAAAAATAATAATAATCGGTGTTGTAAGAGAACAGAAGAACGTGCCATTTTCTATTTTGATGTTACTTTTGCAGTCTGATAAAGCCAGGAAATGCTAGCTCCATCGTGTGTGTGTGTGTGTGTGTGTGTGTGTGTGTGTGTGTGTATGCATGCATGCATGCATCTTGATCAAATAACCCTTAAACTTTCATGAAATAAATTTGGAGGTGAGCAGGAGCCAGGATGCTGGGAGAAAGAAATTATCCTCTTTGGGAGGTAATACAAAAAGATTAAGTAAAATTGCAAGTGCTGGCATCTGCATTTTGTCTTTCAACAAAACTTGCAAACTATGCATGTACTATGGATGCAGAATGGTCTCAGATTTTAAATACTTGAGATCCATCATCACTACTTGCTGTGTGGTAGTCCGCATTACCTCCAAGAGTTGACACAGTTTGCTAGCAAATGCACAGCAGAGGGGTTCTAGAGCCAAGACACGCAGCCAGCTCCACCTCCCCACTTTCTCTCTGTCCTACATTGCTCCATGAAATCAGCATAAGGACTTGTTGATTTTCCAGTAAAAGGATCTCACTTTCACTTATTTGTTTCAATATGCTGTCATAATATCAAAGTGACTGCCATTAACATGCCAGGTGGAAACTGTCTTCCTTTCAATCTATTTACTTCCTCCAGAAAGCCAGAGGAAACACATTATTAAACAAGGCTGGGCCAAGTTGACACTCAGGGAGAGGATAGTGTTTAGAGGGGAAGATCCTCTGAATCTTTGTTGTTGGCTCAAATGAGACAGCTCAAGACACACAGAAAGACTCCACTTCTGGACAGATATTGCGTAAAGATGGTAGATTAAATGAGACAAGGAGAAAATGCACATTCATTTTCAAGATTTGGGTTTGGGACATGAACAACCCTGAGCTGGGATTCCCTCCCGAAACAATAATCACTTCGAGCTTTGCCCCCTTGCCACTTGTTGGAGAAAGGAGAAACAGCAGTGCAGATCATATGAAATTTATTTCATTAACATTTTCCAGGAATATTGTGATGCCAAAAGTCACTTTAAAGCTGGAAAGTAACCACTAAGATCAATCAGAAAGCAAATGTCATGGCGTGAAGTCATAGTTTTGGGAGCCTCTATGTCACTTGAGTGGATAAGCCTTAATTGGTGTTTATAGACACATACATGCATACACAAATAAAGTCGTGCCTAGAATTTGTCTACTGTTTTCTCATTCTTCCTTTCAGTCTGTGCTAAGCATTCTTCTTTCCTCACCAACACTCGTATGCTGCATCCTACAGCCAGGTAATATTGCAAGCCATAGCGAGTCATTAAAGAGAAAATTAATAGAATTTGAAGTTTGCAAACAAAAGAAGAATGTTTGGAAGAAAACTATCAGATTCGTTGACTCTTGTTTATCTGGAATTTCTTCTCTCAGTTCATGAGTCTCCTCTGGCCATGCAGTGAGTTCTCATCTCTGGATATCAGAATAGTCAGCCCTACCACTTTTTCCTTTTTTTTTAATTGCACTACCGAATGAACGCATTCATCACAGGGAATTGGTACATAGACATATTGCATCTTAATCCTTTTTAGTTCTACTTCTTCTCCCTTCCAGTCTGCTGCTCTCCATTTCCAGGGCTGTTTTCCTTCTGCATTCAGAACTTACAAATTGAAAGCACCGCAAATGTTGGTGAGTTTTCCCAGTATCATTGCTTTTCTGGTCCCATTTCACCTCCCAGCCTTTCTCTCTGCCAGCCTCAGGCCAGGCAAACTCTTCGCTAGGCTTCATTGAAATGGAAAGCAGGTGCTTCTTGATGTGATTTCCTGATAGTTCTTTCTAAAAATGTATCAACTAGAGATCCTGTCTCCAGACAAGCAAACAAGGAAGAAACCAGATAAATAAGTAACACTGAGAGAGGCATCTCTGGTGAAGTTTGGTCTTTCTTCTCTCCCCCCCCCCCGTACTCTCTTCTCCTCTCCTTTCTCCCTACCTCTTCTCCGCCCTTCCTTCTCTCCTCCCTTTCTTTCTTTCTTTCTGCAGGAGTTGACTGCTGCAACCTCCATGACCTTTAGCAACTTCCCTGGATGATTATGGAGGAGGAGAGGCGCTTGACCTAGAATGCACTCTTCTTATCTTTCAGTTCCCACCTTCAAACGCATTTTTGTTGGTGGTGGTGGTGGTGTTGTCATTTTTTTTTCTTGGAAAAGTTTTCTTGTTCCCTTCAAACAATTTTAGAAAATTTGGGAGGACTGGAGTGGAATGAGGTGCTGTGGCATTAGAGGACATTCCAAGGACGCAGTACCTCATCCTTTGGAAGCTATCCTATCTGGACACACATGAGGTTCACCCTCCTCCATGGTGGCTCCCAGTTCTCTGAAGCAGTTCCTTACAAATTGCACCATTCTAGGCATTCTTACTTTGCCAAATCCTCAGTTAATTTAAACAGAAAATCTCTTTAGAGTAATGAAAGAATTTTCTTTAAATCTTCCACTTTATGTGCCCATGACATTTGAAGTTCCACTAAGGCAGGTGTACGTTTCTAATAAGACCATTGATTAAACTTTCTGAGTGCCATGCATGGAACGTCCTTTTAGATGCTCAATTATAACCATTTTCAAAAAAAGAAAAGAAAAGCAAGGGTGAACACAGGTGCTTTCATTCACATGCACACCAGAAAATTGAAATCCAATTCAGAAGGCAATATTGGAAACAATTTGAGCTTGGATCCAATCTAGTCAGGGCTGAAGAAGCCCAGAAATGCCTCTAAAGACAATTCTACCATATTTACCATTTATTCTGTAGAGCTGGAGCCATCAATATGAGATGAGCTAGGAAATTCACATTAAACTCCTCCTCATGTCATTAAGCTAGGACAGAGGCTCAAAAGCAAGTACAACAACTGCATTTAAATAAAATACCACACAAAGCAATTAAAGAATTAAACAGGAAATAAAGTGGAAACATCCTTAACTTATAAAATGTAATTGCAAAAAAGAAACCCATGATCATAATATTGGTTATTTTTGTTGTTGTTATTGTTGTTAATAAATAATAACCCTTAATCCAAACACAGTTTATGGTTTTGACATTTTCTTATACTGGTACAATCTACAGGCTGCTCACATTAGATACTTCATTGTGTGCAGTGAATTTAGCCCTAAGAAGGCATTACTTTCACTGTTTCTAGTACTATTTTTTATTTCACAAAACAGAAAGTGATATATATGATTTAGAGCAAATTTAGTTAAAAACAAACTTAATTCTCTAAGAAAAAGAATTATTTTGGCATGTAAGCAGCAGTCTTATGAATTTGCTTTTAATTTGTGTTGCTGCCAAACTCCTACGGATCCCGGAGAGGAGCTAGGATTTGCTGAAGCGACTGGGTTTCCAGCTATAGGTTGGAGTCCCAGGGCACCCACACACAACAGGGGAACTTGCCCTGGGGAAGGCGGGCAGCACACAGCAGGCTCAGAAGCTGCTGCTGGGAATCTAAGTTCTCTGTGTCACCTGCTTTCTAGTGACCTTAGTTAGAACTTTAGTCCCTCTGGGACCTGCTGGGTTTGCTTTTGCTATTCAGTTTCTGCTCTCTCTGCAGGAGCAGGACCACGAGAGTACACCATCCACTTTACAGCTCACTCTGACCCACTAGGCTTAGAACACACCTGCCTGTGCCTCATCAAAAACAATGGGGCTGATTCTTCCTGTTTCAGCCTACTGTGAACTAATTAACTGCTCAACCCAGTGTGGGTTAATGCTCCTGTTATTACTCAAGCACAGGAGACTATTTGAGTAAAAGACACAGCACAATTTTTCATCCTCTCCATTAACAGCATATGAACAGCATGTTGTTACCTAAACTGGCTAAAATCTAATGGTATCCAGCAGTAATTTTTCTTTAGGACTGGGCACTGAACCCAGGGTCTTCACATTAAACTACACCCTTAGATTTTCAATTATTTTTTATTTTGAGACAGGGCGTCCCTAAACTGGTAAGTTGTCCAGCCTGGACTTGAACTTGCAATCCTCCTGCTTCAACCTCCCAGAGTGCTGGGATGACATGTGTGCACCACCAAACTTGCTTTATTTGTATGACTTTGTGGTTTCATTTTATTTCAGTTTACCTTGTGCAAATTATCCTACCTTCCTAGTGTCTCAAATTCTTTGTACCTAAGGGCCCTAACTCTTTGAGCGTAAGGAGAATGTCTCTACTCTGTGAGCCTTGAAAGGTTAGGTAAGAAGACCCTATATCTATGCTCTGGTCAATGATGCATCTCAAGAGACATAGATAAAAAGGACCTCAGAAAAGGGAAGAGACATACCAAAAACTAAGGAGCGAGACTCACAGGGGAGAAAGTACTCAGAACAGGAGCTCCAGATGCAGAGAATTTCGAGACCATAAGGTCCAGGACCTGGAGGTAGAATTCATTCGCATAAGCAGTTTTATCCTTATTCTTAAAACAGAGCTTATCCTCCAAGACTGGGGATGCTGGGCTTGGGGCCTAATGACAGCCCCACATCTGCTGTGACAAGTATCACCTAACTAGATAAAATTCAGCACCTTGATCCTCTAAAGCACCTTGCTCTGGGATCATCAGTCTGCTCCGGGGTTGTTTATTTATAAAGACTTCAGGCTGCAGAGCACGTCTACTTTGGAACCCTTGCAAACAATCCTTTTTGGTGCTTAATGATGGAGATGTCAACCAGTGAGAAGAGATTCGCAGTCCCTCGTGTTACTTCCTGCATGCATTAATCTAAATGATTTCAGCAAATTTCATCTTTCATATGAGTAATTTTCTTGATGTCATTGTATTCTCTTAAACTACCAGTCCCTTATCACGTCTTTGGTATTTGAAGAAGCAAATAATTTATAAGCCCATTTTTTATTTTGTTGAGATTCTACCAGGATGTGGGTCACATCATTTCTGGGTAGACTAGTGCCCAATATATCCTGGTTCCAGGACCTATTGTCCTCTAAGCTCACATTCAGAAAGAGGAAATTAATTAAAGTAAAGAGTAGCACAGCACTTTTAAAATTCCCTATCTGTTTGGTTTTCCCAGTACTAATGATTGAAAAAAACTTTTTCCACTGGGCTATATCTTCTACCCTTTTGTTTTGAGACAAGGTCTTGCTAAATTGCTAAATTGTGTAGGCTGGGCTTGAACTTTCAATCCTTCTGTCTCACCCTCCCAATGTGTCAAGATGATAAGCATGCATGCATCACCGCACCAGACTCCCCATGTAATTTTAATAGTCAATGAGGATTTAAATATGGCGCCATGACAGAACTCACTTTATTACAGTTCTTGCAAAATACACCTTAACTTTATGTTTTAAAACTTTTTTTAATGATAAAAAAGATAAAATTTCACAACAAGATAATAGAAGAGTAACAACTGTTAACATATTGTGTATTCTTCTCTTTAAATTATTTACTTAAATTACAAGATATAGGCATTTAATTGTCCAAACAATATTAGCACAATCTCTAACTTGCTAAATAGAAACAAAATCCCTGTAACTTATAAAGGTGGTCTTCATATGTACCTATTGGAAACACAGAACCATCTTTCTTTTTCTATTCCATATTAGAAACATTCATTGGTCTCAGTTAATTTTTTACGTTCTGAAATTAAACATCTCCAGCGTTCTTTTTTTTAAAGTACCCATCCCTAATGATTTAAGCTTGTGACAGCAAAAATACAGCACAAGATGTCATGTGTATTTTAGTCATCTTCGGAGAGACGAATAACTTCACACTCCACTCCCCCGTTCCCAGATGCCAACACCTTAGACAAGGTGTGACCTGCCAATTAATAAAAAAAGAAGTTTATTACACCAGTGTTTGCTGCAAAACCTGAGACTGTTGACTTCCTCCAAGATCATGAGCAACAAAAGATGTTTGTTATTCTTTTTCTCAATATTTAGACTAAATATAGCTCTTAAGAAGTAGAATGTTGAAGAACTGAAGTCTTTTCATAGTTTCAAGTTAGTATTTTCTTTATTTTTCTATTTTAAACCAGCGTTGATATGCGGGCATGACATTCCCATGACCTTCTTCACCCTTCAGGGAAATGATTTAGAAGACGTCCACGATAGTTTGCACTTTTGTCCTCAGTAATTTTATACACTTCTGATAGAACTGAGGTTATCGGGGTCACTATGTGAAATTTACATCATTTGTGATCTGCAAATCCATTGCTAGTTATGAACCTGATCCATGAGATTTAGGATACTTTCAGGAAAAAAAATGGTTTTTATTTGTACTTTGGGTACGGCTTCTAGAACAAGAAGAACTACACAATGTTTAACCTTGCATTTCTGATTCATTCTGCTTAATGTTATGGTTTTGAGGTGCATCCATTTCCCTACAAATGACTCAAGTTTACTTTTCTTTATGAGACACTAGCATTCCATTGTCTCGGTCACATTTGCTTCGTGTATCCATCTGGTTATAGACATATAGTCTGCTTCCAAGATTTGGCTGTTATAAGTTGTTTTGCTGTAAACATGGGTATGCATGGATCACTGTAATACAATGTCTTTAACTTTTATGGGAAGACATCTAGAAGAGGAATAGCTGGATCAAACAGAATTTCTATTTTTAGTTTTTTGAGGCATCTCCACGCTGATCTCTGTGGGGTTTGTACTAGTTTACAAAATTTTAACCAGAAAGAAAAAGCTCGGAGATTTAATGCTTTGCTTTCAGAAGCTAAAGAGACAAAAGCAATCATTTCTTCTGGTTCAGTTTAAGTCACAAAAGTGTTAGGGAAGGGACCCAGGGGCCAATATAGCTGGATTTTGAGGGCAACAGTGAGCACTTTGATGCTGAGGACAACCAATCTACATAGGGCTCTGATCCAGAGCTTTAAGATGGTAAACTTGTGTGTTTAACTCTTCAAGTTTTGCTGATTTGTCATTGCAACAATAGGAAGCATAGATTCTAAGGAAGCATCTTTCTTGAGATTAAAGTTGTCCAATCCATCCTTTACTTTCATATGTAGATAGGCCAATGCATACACATGTATTTTGTAAACTATGGGTGATACATTTCTACTAGCAATAATATTTACACATAGACATAGATATGCATTTCTATATGTGATAGGAAAAAAAGGTGGAGTAAAATGTACTTGTGCCAGATGGAAAAAACTGAATCTTTCAGGATACAATGATTGTCTCTGCTAGAAACAAATGATGGGTAGCATTTACCTTAGGCATATGGATTATTTAGGGTGTGCAGACAGCTCACAGCAGTGGTGTAAGTAGGGATGACTTCTGAAACTTCTGGGATGTAGAGGTTCTGTACAGCCGTGCTGAATAGTATGGAAATGGAATAAGGGAGGAAATTAACTCAGTACCTAAATAAGCAAAGTGCCTGATACACAGGACTGGAAAGTCCAAGAGAGAGGGGGCTCCTGAAAGGAAGCTGAAAGCAGGAAGTGTGGCAGGGAGTGGGAAGCATCTCAGTGAAAAAGTTTGCTGAATCTTCAGATGTGGCAGCACAGCCAGCTGGAGGAAGTGGCTGTAGACGTCCATGCAAAGTCATTTAGGGCACAGAGAAAGGAGAAGTAGCTCAACAATTAACAAGACATGATAGACACAAGGAGGTTTCAAAAATACTGCAAATGTTTAAATTGGGAGGGAAAAACTTATTACAGTAAAAGACACATTACCAAGAATACCAAGTTGTGTTCAAAGCAAGGGAGAGTATTTGGGATACCTGGACGGGGGTTAACATCAACATGTGTTTTACTGCAATACATTCTTTTTTAATTTAAACATTCATTGTCTTTTTTGACCATACCACATAGAACAAGCATTTATGGCAATTTCTGTCAAATAAAAACAGTATAATATGCCCTCACCAACCTTAGTCACTGGACCTGACACTGTGAGACTCCTAGGTCTTCCACAAAGTCAAAATGATCATGAAAGGAAACTTTTTTGAATTGATTCATGACACTGAGGCAGCCAGGGCACCACAACTAAAGACCCTCAGGAAAGAGAGCTCCAGAGCTGCTGCAGACAGTGGTAAGGACAATGGGATAAGTATGCCTGAAGCGAGGTAGAGGATTTTGAGGGATGTTCCAGGGAATGTGATTTACCCTAATATTTTTTAATTTAAAAATACACTACCCTTTTTATCATACCTCATATATGTACCTATTACTCCAAATGAATATAAATATTATGCATCACAAACATCTATCAATAAAAAATAAATATGCAAGACTTCAACATTCACTATGAACCACTTGCAGTTTGATCAGGTTACAAGCATTTTTTTGATGCAGATATTGCATTTTGTTGCAGTAACTACTGATTTTTACACTTTTTCAAAATATATTATTCTAAAAAATGTTTAAACATAAACCTAAGATGTACATGCTTTTACATGTTTTCTGACCGAGTACTTGGAAGAGGGAGAGTTCCCCATAGAAAGCCTTTCCAATGATGCCGGATATCAGTTTTCCACACTTGGTACTGGGAAAGGCTCTCTGTTCACTCTGTGATATACAGGGTTAGTTGCATACAGTAACTCAGACACACAAGCCTAACTAGTGCATCATTTCTCTCACATGAGAAATCCAAAGCAAAAATAATTCAAAGAACCAAATCAAAGATAGACAATAGGAGACAGAGAGATCTTTTGCAAATGAAGACCAAGAAATGGTAAGAGGAGAGAGTGTCAAGGGGAAAAAGAAGTAAAAAAGAATTAAGGTGTGTTATGTCCATGTACTAACTCCCCATGATGAATATGTCAACATGCACGACAAATGTGCGTTAATAAATGCAAAATACAACTTAAAAAGAATGAACTATCAGGGCCCTTTAACTCTCCCATTCTCTCTCCAATTCTACATAAATGTCCAATGGTAAGACACAGCCATTCAGCAGTCTCACCACACGTCCCACTTGCATTAACCAATGTTACAACACCAGTTTTCTTGTTTGTTTTGTTGTTCCTTTTTGCTTTTCACCTCTTTGTTACTATTTTTTGGATTCTTGTGGTTACCTTTGAAAGAAACTTGTCTCATGCTTTACTAAAACATGCAGGCAACCGATGCAGAAACTATTGGTACTGAGATGCTCAAAACTGAAGAAAGAGAAGCTTTCAAGAATTAAAGAAGGAATACTGGGAATCTCACAACAATCAAGAGTAATCCTAATTCTTATTGTTTTTGTTTCTTGCTGTTGAGACAGGTTTTATCCTCTTGTCGAGCAACCAGTTTCTTGACTCAGCAGACATTCCCAGGTTCAGAAAAAGGCCCTGTGAGAACACAGTGATGAATTACAATCGTACAGGCTCTGTGTGAGAAAGACAGGACCCCATCTTTCTACTTCCATTGGCTTCTTCCATTTTGCCAGGCATCCAAGTAAGAACGAGAAGAATCTGTTTGCAGAAAAGAAGAGAATGTGGGTTCCAGATGAATCAAAAACAATCACCTGAGACTTGAACTCCGAGCAAGTAGTGCTTTTAGAATTCACTCATCTATCCCAAGTGTCAACTCTGTAATACGAAGTGTGCTTTCCAATTGCCATCTTGAAGATGATTCTTCTTATCAGAGAGAACAGAGCAAACCAGAATAGCATCACTCCTCTCAAAGCCTCTTGCCTGACACTTCAGGTTGGTCCCTTCATTTTTCTCTGGAAATCAATCATCTCTCGTGTTCTTGGAAACTTTCCAAACCTTCAGTATATCTAAGATTTCTGGGAATGGATATTATAATCATGTGCTGGCTGCTTATCTTCATCTTTGGTTATGTCCTACTTTTTATTATATTGTAAAATCCAACACCCATGAGCTCTTTCTGTAGCAATATCAATCCTCTTAGTCATCCTGCCTCTCCTCTGCTTCGGAGCCTTGTAAAACATGGCGGCCAAGTTAGGAAGTGAAATTCTCCCAGCCATTCAGCTCCCCCTCTTGTCTTAAACATGGGATGAAAATGATAGGTGAATAATGGCACCCAAAATTTTTATAATATTCTCTAACAAGGATTCCTTGTCTATTCTTAGAAACAGTTTGGTTTCTATAACTTCTATTGGTTTTTCTATATTGTATAGAACTAGTTTAATTTGACAGAGTTCTTTTCATTTCTCTAGTTTTGGGGACAAGTCAATATAAGAAACACAACTTAAGAGACATCAGAATTTCCTTTTGTTTTTGTTGTGTTTGATGACTTCAGCTGAATAAGACCCCTGGCAGATGGTCAAAGTCCAGTCTTGTCACCAAAGGTATCTTCAGTGGGAACACACATTCGTTTTCCCCTTTTCTTTTTTATTACACATGCCAATCTCCAAGTGGAGATGTAAGTGAGGTCTGTGGCTTTTAATGAAGAATATAGATTTTATTGGACATGGTTTTTTAATCTCCCCTGCCAAATGACTAACTCATTTGAAAACGATATATATGGTCTATTTGGAGTCCATGATCAGCACACGCCAGACTAACTCCCTTTTGTGATCTTCCATGGTGAATCAAGTTTGATGCAGTAGTCTAACCTTCGTTCCTCACCCTTGGACACCTCCACACAGCCGCCACCCTGGAAATCAGATGGGGTGGATTCCCATGAACGAAACTCACAGGAGCCATAGATATGGCCCAGAATTTCTGTGCCTGTTTCTCAGTGAGATCTCTAATTGTCCAGTACAGTTGACTGTGTTTATCCCTTAGCACATTCTCCAGAGCTAAATAACACTGAAACATCTTATGTAAATGAGAAATATGTAAAAGGTCTGTATGGGAAGAAATAAATTTCCTGAGTTGTGGTCAGCACATTAGAATGCCCTCACTCATATTCTGATTTACAGAATTTGAATACTTTTAAGATAAGTATTTGCAATACCATCTCTCTGTTGTTTTTATTTTTTTAAACTTATTGTCCCTTTTATCCATATTTTGTCATGGTTACATGATAACTTCATGCTGTTATCACTACTTTAGAATTGGGAAGCACTTCTTTTCTTTCATCTTTTTTTTATTTTTCTTTTTTTTTTTCTTTTTTGCAGGCATGTGGTCTTCTCTCCAGAGAAGGATCTAGTTTATTGTTTCAATCTCAAGGTTCTCAGAGGTCATTGCCTCTGCTACATCATTTTGGGGGCATATTTTATTTTATTTCTGTATTTTTGCTACTGTGTTAGTCCATGTACATAGCACATAATGGTACCACTTACTGTGGTGAGCTGGTGCATGTACATAAAACATCTTAATTCTTGTCACTCCCTCCTTTCTCTCTGTCTCCATCTTCTCCTTCACATGAGCAATAAGGCTGTCTCTGCTGAATCCACCTTCAGGTTGGGCTTGCCCCACTCTGTCAGTCAAAGTGGTTGACTCGAGACCAGTTCCACCCAGGTCCCTACCAATAAACACGTCTCCAAAATGATGGCTGGCCAATGACACCAAAGGTCTTTCGTTTCATAACTAGGTTTCAGATTTCCCATGAGGAATGATCATTGTTTATAGAAACAACTTAGAGAAAGTACAAAATAGAACATATGTCTGAAAAGGATGTTTTGTGAATCAGTTTTTAAATTCTCCAGTGGAAAAATAGTGCTAAATTAGAATATATTGGTAATTAGTGTGGTTGGTTTTCATTTAAACCTTCAATTTTGAAAGCAGATATCAGGAAGAGGGAGGGTCACATTTGGGTTGTGAGTGGAGAGAATAGAGCTGGCATCACGGAAGGGGATGCACTACAAGAAACCACCTCATAAAACTAAGAATGAACACTTTTACCATCTTCTCACTCACACCCCTCTCCCAGCCTCTTAATATCCTGTTTGGTAAGAATTTAAGCCAAGCCATGGGGATTTTCCTAAGAATAAATTCCTTGGGGGAGAGAGCAGGATGCTTTAATCCATATGCAGAATACTCATGGGCTTTAATGTAACTGACAGTTGGTAATTTCACCACAGTTTTCCTCTTCCGCATCAGCGACTTATTGAAATGACATTTATAATAAAAAATGCAAGAAGTTATTCTTCCCACTTTCTCTAGCTTCAATTAACTCTATAGGTAAAGCACACCAGCTACACAAACTTCCTGGTACATTAAGCACAAGGAAATCATCAGAATTCAGAAAGATTTATGGTTTCACTATTAGCTTACACACATATGACTGTAGTAATCCTAGTATAATTGATAGATTTGGTGCATTTTAAGTTTCAATCTCCATAATGATGTAAGACTATGTCTCTGGACTCAATACATGCGAATAGCCATCTTTCCCAATGAGGGAAGCAATTCAGTGATCCATAAGAAAGCAGTACTTACTTCCTCCCTTTTCCCTCCTACTTTATTCCTCAAGGTTGTGGTAAAGTTGCACCCTTCCCATGAACAATGTTGCACTGTATTTACCCTCAAACACATACCTCGTCCCACTCATGAACAGGTAAGGCATCAGCGAACTCCCAGTTACCCACCTTCTCTTTCCTTCCTTGTTTCTTTTCCTTTTCTCCATCCAGGAGCTCCAAGAGTCTCTAAACACTTCTTTTGCTTATTTACCTGGTTCTACCCAGAACCATCTCCACCCTGATACAGTGCAATTACCTCTATCTTTTCAGAAATCAATTGACCTAAGAAGAAAAAACAGGACCCAACTTAGAAAAGCCTCTTCCCATCAGCTGTTTAAAGGATAATATTAGGTTAGCAGTCTTTCTAAAGACAATAGCTCTAACAGTTTCAAATCATTTCAATCAGAGCCAGAGTAGTTTTTTTGTTTCTCTGTTGGGTCACTTGAAATGATTAACTGCAGAGGCTGAGAGTACCTTTAAAATTTGTTTCTGTGCAAAGCTTCAGTAGTACAAAAATTATCTCAAGATATAGCTAAACACTCACTCACAGATGTTTCTTTAGAATTATAGTTGATATTTATCTACAGCTAAATCTCAAATAATAACTTAAAAGCTAGTTATCAAATGAATTAAGTTATTTTATATTTTTGACACACAAGCTTTATAAAGAATACATTTTTATACAGAGGAATGTAGCGATTTATTTATTTAAAATACAATTTTTAAATTAAAATTTGCTCTACATTTTACAAACTGTAGAAAGTCAAATTTAAACAAATGTTAGTGATCAATGACAACAATGGTTCAGTTCATGGACACTTCCGTTCACAAACAATTCAATTCACAAACAGAAGCCTTTGGCAAAATTTTGCTTCTGGGCAGTAGCTCCACATTAGGTGATGAATGCAACTATTAAAGTCTCCCCCAGAATTGTAGAACAAATTAAGTTTGTAAATGGAGGTAACACTGCACTATACTTGAATATTAAGGTGAATATTTTAAAATATTGATGCCGATCAACACAAACAATTGTGTGACATGGTAAAAATAGTAATTCACAGTACATCCTTTAGATATACTGAAATGCAGGGAAAATATGAGAAACTGGAGATTCTCAATCACTTCTTGTGAGAAATTTAAAGTGATATATTGTTTGTATATTGTCTAAGTTTTGTTCAGATAAGGAAATGAATGACCAGTGTGTTAGTTGCTTTTCTCTTGTTCCTGAGACAAAATACCCAACACCCAAACTTCAGGAGGGAAGGTTTATTTAGCTCACAGTTTTTGAAGGTTTCAGTCCATAATCAGCTGGCTCCAAAGCAGGTTGGCATGGCTGAGGGGCAACCATTCATGGTGGTGGAAGACAGCAAAAGCAATAAGAGCAAAGTAGGGAGAGCAAGTCTCTTTTTGTCCCTTACACTGTAAAGAGGTTACCTGCCCTAGGGTGGGTGTAGCCCTCATACCAGCCCCACGCCCTCCTGTTGCTCAGACTGAGAATGTTTACAAAGGGGGTCTTCTGGCCCCCAGTTTAGTTGCTTAGTTAAACTTCTAAGCTTCTCAAGTTAACACAATATATTAACCATTACAACCAGGAAGGTATCTATTAGAATTACCATATTTTTACTGTGAGGAGCACATAGCACAAATATTTCTTATATACAAATCAAAAAGTGTAAAAGAAAAAAGCAACAAGAACTGCTTCAGAAGACAGACATAAAGCATGCTGTGAATTCCCAGACTAAACCTGGGCTCTGGCATCTCCAGTGGTATGGCTCTATAACACTACATGAAGTATCTATCAGTTCAATTCCTGGCCGAGCCCTCCCCTGAATGAAACCACCTTCTTTCAGGCCATCCTATGTGTTGCCTCCCATCTCTTGCTCAGCAGAAATTTCTAGACCTCTCCAGCCCCAAGTGACTCTCCATCTGCATGTATTCCCTGATATCACAGCCTCACAGTATCCTTAACCAGTCTTGTCAAACAGTCTCAAAAATTCCAGCCATTCACAGCCTCATTGAGGAGTCAGCTTTGGAGTTTCATCTGAATTTGTCTTTCACATGCTCACTTACATTCTTATTGATAAAGATGAATATTTTAGACGCAAGCCAATGTTACTGAAGGCACAGTTATCTGAGACGATCTTTACCTGCATCTGCATATCAATGATTCAAATCAATCATTTGTTGCTTGAGTGCGTTAGCATCTTTGCTGATTTCCACTGATTTCCTCCTTCTATTACTGCACCAATTCTCTCACTGGTTGTGAAGACAGAACGCACTGGACATGAATCAAAAAGGAATCAGGACTATTTATCCACTAGAGATCCAATAATCCATATTAGCACATAGAAACAACAAATATCTTGCAATATGAGAATATACTGATGGGGGGGTTCAGGCAGTTTGCTGGAGAATTGGTGTTTGGCTTGGTTTGGTTTGGATTAGTTCAGTTTGATTTGGTTTGGTTTGTTTATACCAGCAACTGAACACACTATCTTCACACTGAGCTATGTCTCCGGCACTTTTTCTATATTTTATTTTGAGATAGGCTTTCACTAAGTCACTAAATTGACAAGGGTGATCTGAAATTTACAATTTTCCTGCCTTAGTCTCTCAAGTTCTGGGATTACAGGCATGCACCAACATTCCTTGCTTAGAATTGATTATCCATTCTGAGGACAGCCCTTACATTTCCTGCTGCCCAAATTTTGGAAGATGATTAAGTTATGACTACTGCTCCTTGAAGTATTCATAATGAATATTATTTATTATTGCAAAGATAAAATATTTTCATCTATGATAGGAAAATTGTGTATACTTTCCACCATTGAAAATTTGATGTTAAAGCTTGCAAATATACACATGCGCACCCATGCAGATACACATGCATACATACACAAACATGGTCTTACATTTTGAGAACAAAAGACTTCCAGTCTAGTCTAAGGTGACAAACTTTCTTATAAAGAAATGATGAAGCTGACAAAACTGAATTATTTTCTGCCTAATGGAATTTCTCATCTATCCAAGTCTCTGTGTGTATGTGTTTTGTTGTGGTCAGAAAATGGCGGGTCATAGGAGTAGCAATGAAGGTGACATAATGGTCTATGCTCTTAATTCAGCATACTTGTTGTCTACTATGTGGAAGGAACTTCCAGGTGTTGGGAACACAAGTTCAATTATATTCAAACCCGTGCTTAGGTAGCATTGCCACAACAATGACAATCTGCTATCTCCCAGCAAGTCCCATCCAATTGGCAAGAATCCTTTGACTTTATACCCAATAAAGCTTCTGCATCTCTGTCCAAATGAAAGTGGATTGGAGACTGAGGTGCTTGGAAATACTTTTATTGTTAAAAGTATTGAAACCTAAAAATTTAATGCCACAATAGCATTTACAATTAATTCATTCTCTAGCAAAAAATTAAATCGCATTATTCAAAGCTAACCATCCCTCCATGGGCCAATCTTTCTTCACAATGCAATCTCCAAATGTTGTTAGCTTGCCATCTGTCTTACTTTTCTCTCAGTGCTGAGACAAAATACTTCAACCCCAAAATGAAGGAAGGAAAGGTTTATTTAGCTTACAGTTTTTGGAGGTTTCAGTCCATACTCAGCTGGCTCCAAGGCAGGGGGACATCATTGAGGGGAAACCACTCATGGAAACCACAAGAGTGAAAAGGTAAAAAGCATGCCTCCTTCCCTCCCCTATATTGTACGCTGGCTCCCACCCATGGGAAGGTGCAGCACTCACATTACCAATCCCAGTGCTTGACAATGAGCCAATCACAAACACTAGATTCAGCCATCTCCATGATTGCATGAGGCTTGGGGAACCGCCCAAATGCAAATCATAACACCATCACAGTTGTAAAATACCCAAGATAATCAACTTTAAAAGAGCAAAGGTTTATTTGATTCACAGCTTTGAAGGCTTCAGTCTGTTACTTAAGATTTTCTGTCCTCATCCTTGCTTAACTTCCCTGAGAATACATTTGAAAAATAAAGAATTCAAAAACTAGATGTATTCTTAAGTAGTTTCATTTTCTTAATCTTGATATCTAGTTTGATAATATTCCCTTGACTAAGAAATATGCCAGCCTCATATTAATTTTTCAGCCCTTCCCAGGCTTCTGCAAGCTTTAATTAGTGAAGAAGTTTTCAAGACAAGTTATAATTTGCATGTCAACAAATTTGTTTGTAAATTATACAGTAAAGGTAAAATCTGGGAGGACATCAAATTCCCTCCCACAGCGACATACATTACAGGGCTAGAGCTTTTGCTGGAGCTGTTACCTGATTATTGTAGCTTTAAAACTTTGTGAACATTCTATTAGTTCTTACTTCTTATCCTTGGACCTGTGATTACAATTTCATTTGATTTACATTGTTCTATAGATCCTATATTTTATAATAGCACCTCAATATAAAAACCTAAGTAACTCTACCCAGCAATTATACAAATATTGTATTTGAAACTTTGGATATTTGCACAGAAAAAGATTCTGATCCAAACTGCTCATCTAAGTAACAAATATAATATCAGACTAATGAATACACTTTGAAAGTCAAATCTATTTCAAAACAAAAAGGGAAACAGATGAAAACTTTAATAAGCCCATTTTGCCCTAGCACAAGGATCCAAGATGGCACAGTATCAAACATATTTTGATTTACTTACTTTAACTCAAGAATATTTCCTACAATGCATACTGACTTTTGGACTCAAAGTAAAAATTAATTTATATCCATGCTATTGACTTCCAAATTCTTCTTGACTTTGTAAGAGTGAGGGGAGTTCATGTTCTTGGTTTTAAATTCTCCTTTAATAAATGTCTCCTGAAACTCATATCAAAAGATAACCTTACAAATTTCCACTAATCCCCATCAGAAAGCATGTCCTAAACCTGCAATCTGTGTCATCCAGAGAAACTGTACTTAGAGGACAAACCAGAGTCTGCATGGTGGACACCTCATGAATATATATATGGAAATCTTGATGTCTTCATGTGCTACTAGATATGCTGGGGGTTTGAGAAGGACTTCAGACATCAAATGTCATGAGATTAGATTAGAGCCAAAGCGGTAGTGGGGTGAAGAGGGTAGAGAGTTTGAGGTGCAATGATCACAGAGAAATTTCTTTATTTTCTCGTTTGAGCTGCTTCTTTCCATAAGACTCTGCCATGGGTAGTTGAGGTCAGAATAAAAGACAACCTTAAAGATGATGAAAGAAGAAAGGAGAGGAAAGGGTAAACAGAGGAGGAGGAGAGGAGTGAAAAGAAAGGGAGAGGGGACAGGAGCAGGGAGAGGAAGGACAAGCACCAGCCAGAAACTGAGGAACCAGAACCCTTAGGAAGGCACTGGTGGAGATGTGAAATGGTGTAACCTCATCAGAATGTTTGTCAGTTTTAATTGCAAGTTTAAAAGTTAAACGAACTTCCCAAAGACCCATAGATTCTACCTTTAATTATATAGCCAAGAATAATGAAAACACATCCAGACAAAGACTGCCACATGCAAGTTCAAGATAGCACTGCACATAATAGCTCAAATCTACACACACCCCAGTGTCCATCAACTGGTGTCTGAATAAACACAAAGTGCTGTAGAGGTAGGATGGACTACTATCTAGCAGAAGAAAGACACTAGTTTCTGACACAGACTACAAAAAGAATGTGCTCCAGAAGCATTTTGGTAATTAAAAGAGATCAGAAATGATAGCCTGCATGTGGTATAATTCCATTTACATGAAAAGGTTCTAAGAGACAATGATACAGAGCTCAAAAACAAAGCTAAGTTCTCTGAGGAGAGTGAGGAGTTGGACTGAGTCTGGAAAGGCTGAGCCTTAGAGGTCAAATAAATGTCTAAAACAAGACAGGTTTGGGGGGTCAGAACTGATTTACTAAAACAAAAGGTCATGAACATCAGTGAGTTGTGAACACTGATTTGGTAAAGGTCCATGACAGGGGTGTGTAAATGGTGCTTCAATGAACTGTAATGAAAACAAAATATCCAGCAAGAGTTAGGACAGGGAGAGGAAAGCTAAAAGTATTTGGTCATCAGTTGATAAATTGTTTAATCCAGGTGACAGGTAATAGAGGTCCACTATACCTCTATTTTTTGTGTGTTTAAGATTTTCTCTAAGAAGTAAAACAGAAGCTAACAAGCTTTTCTGTCCCTTTTAGGAAAGCACCAATAGGCAAACAAGCAAATAATGTAGTACAAATAAGTGTTCTTCCTTGAGGAAAAGATAGATTGTAATCCTTGCAACAAGACATTAAAGTGCATGCATAATTAGCTGTCTTGACTGCAGGCTTATTTAAGGCTGGTTTAAGGATGGTGTGTATGCAAATTAGCCAGACTACATTCTCCTCCCTATCATAGACAGTTAGACAATGGAACTTACTGTCCCCAGACAAATTAACAGGTTCAGAGACAGTCAAGGGAAAGCAGGGTTAGAAATTCCTGGCTCGGAAATTCTTGTTAAAATGTCTAGGGATTAAAGGGGAATGCACTTTGAATGGTTTCCCAACATGCAGGCAAATTCACTCTAATTTATACTTTATGTGTTCCTCTCTCATTCATTTGTTTATCCTTCATAGCATCAAGCACATATGCCACATACTAGAAAATGGAAAAAGAAAATTCAGTATCATTTTATCCAGATCTTTAAAAATTAACTTTGTAAACGTTATTAGCCTTCTAAGATTACTCCTAGAATTAAGGGGTTAATTAAATCAGAGGAGAGATCAAAATTTATAACATCTGCTCTTAAATTAAATAGTTTTCTATTACTTACAGACACTGACACACATATTTGAGGTGTGATCAAAATACATAGTTTGTATTAAATAAAAACAGTTAATTAGAGTAAAGTCTTATTGTCATTAACCATCTTTAAAATCCTCCTCTTGGCTTTGCATACATTCATCCCATCTTTTTTTGCCACTTTTTGCAGCAGCTCTGGAGTCCTCTTTCCTGAGTGTCTTTAGCTGCGCTGTCCTGGCTGCCTTAATGTCCTGAATGGATTCAAAGCATTTCCCTTCGTGGCCTTTTTACTTTGGGGAATACTTAGGAGTTGCACAGTGCCAGATCTAGTGAAAAGGTGGATAAGGACATAGAGTCATGTTTTCAAGAGCTTAATGCTGACTTTCAAACACCACAGTGTTGTCTCTGCTGATTTCCCCGCCACTGGCCACCGAAGTCCCCTCTACCCATGTGTGCCACCTGAATACCTGTATGAACCACACAAACCCAGAAGTGAACACAAACATTCAAGGTTTGTAGCTTTCCCAAAAGTAAGGTGGAAGATAAATGAGGTGGTTGGTGGGAGCACCTGGCATTCTGTCTACTTCTAGAAGAGCACCAGTGTGCAAACGAGGCCAACTAGGGTGCTAAGGGGCTTCTTTGCAGCCTTCCTCATGCCTCCAAAGGCCCCACAAAGACAGCAAAGGCTGTGCTGGAGTTTGACCTGTGGGCTACAAAGTTAACAGAAGGAATAATGCTTCACATTGCAAGTCCTCTAGATCATAGAGTGGTAAGGTGAGGAGTTCACCAAAGAATCAGCCAGTGGTAAGGTGAGGAGTTCACCAAAGAATCAGCCAGAAGAGCCCTGAATTTTGCTCACCTGGAAAGGTGGGGGTGAACAAGTTATAGCTGTTTTCACCTGTGCTGAAATCAAACACAGTGTGTTATGGGAATCCATGATGCAGACTGCTGTGCAGCTATTGCGGGGACCCAGGACAGTTGACTGGGCAACTCCAAACTTACTCATTTAAGAAACATCTACTGGGAAGCCCTTGGGAGCTGAGCAGAGCCTCAGCTGCCCCTCCCCAGTGCTTGGACAATCTCAGAAGATGAGGGAAGTCTCTGCTGCCCCTTGCCCACACCCAGAAGACCTCAGCAGCCCTCATGACCATCAGTGACTCCTTCTACCACCTGTATATAGTTCCTCGGTGGGCTGGTAGAAGCCTTGGGAACCCCTCCTCCTATCCAGCAGACTTCTGAGAGCATGAGTGAGTCCGTAATTCATACAGAGGACCCTGGTGGGCTGGCAAGGGCACAGGTGAGGCCTCTCCCTACCCAGAGAGATGTGAGTGCATGTGCAAGACCCCTAGTGATGCAATAGTGTCCTGGCTGGGGCACGTTGTACACAGGTGGGTCTGGCAGGCTGAAGCAGCCTGAAGCAACCATTACAAAATAATGGTTGGTTCACATCAATACTCCTAGGCTAGTCAACCTCGGAAGAAAAAAGGACTTACACAATCAGCCTCTCAGGAGGAATTCAAGTGAATTCCCCCTGCCTTACGTAGTAGGACCCAGCAAGTGAGTTAATGTTGGCCACACAGTAGGACCTAAGACACACACAATGGACAGTCAAGACTAGCAGGATTGAAAAGAACAAAATATTAACCCAAGAGGTGAAAATGACAAAACAAAATAATGCAATCTCAAATGTCCAGCCCATCTAGAACAAGTACAGGGGACATTGAAATGGAGGTCATTGGAAGTCACAGACCTGAGATTTCTGAAAATATAGCAAATGAAACAAATCCATGAAGCTATAGAGCAAATCAGATTAGAAATATTCTCCCAGGTAAAGGAAGAAATGACAACCTTAACAAGGGTGTTGCTCAGCATAGCTAGAGAAGATGGAGATTAAAAAAACATACAAGAGCCTGGAAATATGATGGGAACCTTGAATGAACAATACTGAAAAGAAATAGAATGCATGAGGCAAATTCAAAGAGATAATCAGGAAATTAAAAATTCCATTGAAAGCTGGCAAAACTGCTGGAATAAAGCCAAAGATAGACTTTCAGACCTGAGAAGAAAGGACCACATCTACCAACCACAAGAGGAAAGAAGTCTTAAAAATAACAAGTGGCCATAAAATAATAATTCAACAGTTCTAAAATGCTACAATGAAAAACAATGTAAGATTGATAGGTGTTCATGAAAATGCAGGAGTCAAAGCAAGTGACATAAAAAATTTATTTGTAGAAGTAATAGCAGAAAATTTCCCAAACATGGGGAAAGAATCTGACATGCAGATAAGTGAGGCACATAACTCCAAACAATTATAACCAAAATAAATCTACACTCAGGCATATAATAATCAAGATTGCAGAGATTCAGCATTAAAACAGAACACTAAAAGCTGTTAGAGAAACAAACAGCTCACCTGTCAAGGAAAGCCCATATGAATCATGACCAGCTTCTCAACACAAACTCTCAAGTCAAGACAAGTTTAGAGTGAAGTATTTCAAGCCCTGAAGGAAAACAAATGTCAACAGAGGTAGATGTAATCTGCAAAACTTTCTTTCAAACTTAATGGAGAAATAAGATACTTCCATGACAAAGAACAACTGAAGAAATTCACATCCACAAAACCAACCCTAGAAAGAGTCATGAAAGACATTCTAGAGATAAAAATGACTGCAATTCCCAGAACAACAACAGAAAGAAACCACCAGGGCAGGGTAAGCAGTTAAACAAGAAGAAAAAGCAGGAAACTGACAATAAGAAAATAACATGATGAAGTTAAGCCAATAGATATCAGTTATAATTATCAATGCAAATTCAATTCACAAGGTAAAACAAATAGATTGGCAGAATGGATCAAGAAACAGGATCTAACAATATTCTATATACAAAAAACCCCCACATCTAACACCAAAAAAAAATTCATAGACTGAAAGTCAAAGGATAGAAAAAAACAGTCCATGTGACAGGAACCTAGAAAAAGCAAAGGTAGCTATTCTATTTGCAGACAATGTGAATTTCAAACCAAAAATTATAAAGAAGATCACTGCATACTTGTAAGGGAAAAAATTCAAAAAGAAGAGATAACAATCATAGACATATATGCACAAAATATAAGAGCACCCAACTATGTGAGACAAATACTAATAGATTTTTAAAAATCAAATATGCAATAACATAATTGTAATAAGGGAATTTAATACCCCATTGTCACAAAGAGTTAGATAACTAGACAAAAGGTCAGCAAAGAAATAACAGAACTGAATCAAACCTGTGAACAAATGGACATACTAGATGTATACAGTGTTCCACCAAACAACATCAGAATACACATTTTTTCAGCTGCACATGTGACATTCTCCAAAATAGAACATACATTAGCCCATACAGCATGCCTAAATAAATGAAAAGGGATTGAGATTATCCTGTATTATCTGACCATACTGCATTAAAATTAGAAATTAATGGCAAAAGAAACTGCAAAACCTACATAAACACATGAAAATTAAAAAACACCCTTCTGAACAATCAATGGGACCCCCAGGAAATCTCCCAGAGGCCAGCATTGCGGCCTGACTCTTTGGGACTGGAACCTCCCGGACGTGCAGAGAGGCCTGAGCTGTTTGGATTGGGAATTTTGCGGAGACTGGCATCTTGGCCAGGTATGTTTGGACCGGGAACTTTGCAGAAACCAGCATTTTCGCCTGACTCTTTGGGACCTGTAGGCCCACCCTTCACTCACAGGGAACCTCCTGGAGACCTGCCTGGGACAATGTACAGTGGCCTGGCCTGCCTAAGATTCCACAGGCTCTGAATTGACCACACCCAGAATTCGCCTTACAACTTAGGGAGTCAGGAGCCCACAGAGGGGAGTTAGGACCCTGTGAGGAAGCCAGGAGCCTGTGGGGGAGCCACTGCCCCTCCAGGAACTGAGGGTGCAAGAGGTAATTCGCCACACATGCAGAGAAAGCATTGGAACACCGCTCAAAGCAAGGAAATATAGAAAAATGACAAAAGGAAAGACCAAAAGGCAGGCTCAAAGCTCTAGCCCTCCCCAAGAAAGCTTAGAAGCTGTGTACATAGAAGAAAAAAGAAGCCATACACCTTAAATGTCTGAAATGATAGCAAATGAAATAAATATGCAAATAGGGAAAGCTATGGAGAAATTCAAACCAGAAATACTTGCCCAGGTAAAAGAAGAATTGATAAAAATAGTGAAAGAAATAGTGAACACATCTAGTGAAAACACAGCTAAAAAATTAGAGGAACAAAGCAAAGAGATAGAATCCCTGAATGAACACTATAAGAAACAAACAGAATGCATAAAGCAGATTCAAAGAGATATATAGGAAATGAAAAATTCTATTGAAAGCTGTAAAAACCACCTCAATGAAAGTGAAGATAGAATTGCAGACCTCGAAGATAAGATTGCAGCCAGTGAGCAGGAAAGACAAGATCTTTTAAAAATAAAAAAGAATCAGGAAATAACAATTCAACACGTGCAAGATGATGCAAAGAAAAATAACATAAGATTAATAGGGATAAATGAAAAAGAAGGGGACAGCCCAAATGATATCAAGAGGATATTTACAGATGTAATAGCTGAAAACTTCCCAAACATGAGAAGAGAAACAGACATCTGGATAAGTGAAGCATATAGAACTCCAAACAGCCATAACCAAAATAAAACTACACCCAG
>PVJX010013420.1:0-47544 GCA_004027295.1 Dolichotis patagonum | reverse complement strand
TTCATTGACATATTCTCTAAATCTAGAATAATTCTGTATGGCTTGTGAATGGTACTGAATAAATAAACACTAAATAAAAGGTTAGCATGGTTCAACATTTTAGGAGTCATAAATATATTTCAGGTGACAGCTCATGAAGGTCATCAGAAGCAGAAGCAAAACTGAATAGTGAGACTTCAGAGTATATTAGCAGTTAATAGCATCAGGGGTTTATCACCCTCAAGTTTTGCTAATGAAAAAGGAATTAAGAGTATCATTTTTATGATGAGATAATATAAAATATATTCAACTCATAGAGATATGGAAAATATGTAAAAATGTTAATTATTTCTAAAGGGTCTAGTTTTCATCAAGTATATAAAGGGTCTAGTTTTTCTTAAATATTTTAACATCTCAGAGCCAAACAACTACAATTAGGACACAAAACAAAGATATATATATAGAGAGAGATATAGATATAGATACAGATACACATATAGATATAGATATATAGATGATATAGATATAGATATATATCTCACATAAACTCATACATATATATGTATACATATATGCATGTATTGCATACTTTTTCCCCATTGTGGCTTTTAAAATTCTGATTCTTGCTCAACTTAGTCACTTGAGACCTCTATAAGATATTTTTCAGTGAATTCTCATAAATGTAATTATTTTAAATAAACACCCAAAACATGAGCACAATACATATGTCACCATGTAGATATCTATCTTTCAGAAAGATAATAGGATCTAAACAAGTTGATTTGCTTAGCTTTCTGTTTTCCACTCTCCCTACAGCCAGCCTTCAGTTTCATTTGAGTTGTTAAACAGGAACCAACCTGCTACCTTTGGTCAGTTGTTCCAGACCAATTACTAACACACTTCTATAATTTATTTAATTAAAATACTTTCTAATACGATTTGTATTAAAAAACATAAATTTCTATAGGTCAACTTATGCTTGAATTATATATTCCAGCTGAGTCAGTGCCATTTGCAGACTGCAGTGGGGAGAAAATAAGGACTCACCAAGAAGCAAGCCCCCCAGTGAACCAGTACCACCTGCAGTCTGCCGCCAGCATGGGGACAGCCAGACCCCAGCCCCTTCCATCAGCCGGCTGGAAAACAGGAAGTAACAATCCCCGCACTCCCACCCCCACCCCCACCCTTAAGCAAATGGCTGATCCAGAGAAACATAGACTGTGATGATAGCTATTGAGGTGAAATGCAATTTGATGCTTGTGATGTTCTGGTGTTTCACTGACCTTGAAGCTCTAGGGCCAGCAGTCTGATCTTCTGTTCAAAGGTTAGGGGCACACAGTGTGGTATTTAGGAGGGCGGGAGATCTTCTTCTCTACCATCAACAATGGTAGAGGATTCATTGTTGATTCCCTATTGTCTTGTTTCAAAGTCCTGTATCATTTTCATTGTTTTGTTCGATTAGGTTTTATTCTTTTTTGTTTTGTTTGATTTTGTCATATCTGTTGGCAGGAGCAACTATTTCAAAGAAAGCAAAATATATTATGGTAGCCATTTTGAATTTACTATTGTCTTGTTTTGAAGTCCGTTATTGTATTCATTGTTTTGTTTTGATTGTTTCTATTCTATTCAGTTCTGTTTAATTTTTACTATGTCTGAAGGTATCTGCAGCTATTTTGAAGACAACAAAAGGCATTATGGTAACTATTGTTGATTTTGTAATCTTTTGAAGTCCATCACTTATGTGGGTTTATTTTGATTGGTTTTGTTCTGTTTTATTTTCCTTGGTTTTATCCTCTTTAAAATAAAAAAGAGAAATATATATTCTAAAAATGTAAGTAAAATGGTTGCTGCATTTTACTTGAGACACTAGGCTTTCAAGTAATCTAATATTTTAAGTAGAATATATTAGCAGATTATACACTAGAGATGGAAGTAAGAAACAGTAAAAAATGTACAAATAATACAGGTTATTTGCCGTAACTGGTCATACATATGTGTGTGTATGTAAAATCATTTAACTTAGAATTCTAGAAATTAAGTGTTCATATTTATATTCTTACACTGCTAATTTTTTAACAGTGGAAGCAAATAAACAAAATTTACATTATCACAATTTCAAATTATTGCTCATCAAGAAGAGTTTCCAGTGCTTCACACAAGAGAGAAATAGCAGAAACAGTTTTTCCTTAACACTCAAGCCTTTCTGACTCCTTTGGGCAACAGTCCCAAGGATTCTTCTCTTGAAGAACTGAAGTCATGTATGGATCCACCTCCCTCCTCTCTACCTGCCTGCCTGAGAATGACTGGAAATAAATCTTGAGTCATGCCCTAAAATTCTCAAATAAGGGAATGTTGATTCTGAGGAGTGTGAGTTGTGAAAGACTTGCTGCAGTATTGCCCTAACTGCTCTCTAGCATACTCGATAAGAAGTATAAGATAGTTAAAAGCAAATGTCAAATGTTTCCCTATTTTGTTTATCTAAGCAAAGACAGATTAAATATTTAAAATGCTACCAAATACTTACCATGAATTGTGTGTAGCTCTAGTTTATTTTTCACATTGTTGTACAGTGTTTCATCACATGAATGTGAATTTTTTCTTTTGTTGTTGATGAATATTTAAGAGATTTTGAATATTACAAATAATGTTGCTGTAACTGTAACATGTTTATTGGTGCATATCTAAATGCATTTTTCATAGTGAAATCCCTTGATTGTAAGTACGTGTTCAGTTTTAGCAGACTGTCAAAGGAGGAGCTCAAGAGACTGTTCATTTACATTCACACCAGTTCCTTACAAAGGATAGCAAAGCTGCTGCTTGCTTTTCTCCATGCAGCTGGTGATTGTTTATGGTTTTTAACTACAGCCATAATGAGGACTGTAATGATATTTTTTATTTTTATATTTTCTCAAAGAATGGAGAGGATAATGACCTTTACATTTGTAGTATGGTATTTAGTCATAATCTTTTTTAATTAATTAAGCTTCCTGATACATTTTAGGTATACATAATGATTCCAGTCATTAAGGGAATTTGTACCTTTACATGGTACAGCGTGGTTCTTATTTTTCCCCATTCCCTTCCCCTCCCTTCAACTCTTTCTCCTCTCCTTTTTACAAATACTTTGTTTCCATTTGGTCTTTCTTTTCCAATCTTGGCATACATCATTTTGTGTCTTGTCTATTTTGCACATTAGGAATATTATTGGTTTTCAAATTTATCTGCATATTTTGATTCAAGCCCTCCATTAGACATGTTTGTAACTTTTCTGCACTTTCTCTTACCTTTTTACTGTCTTTTTTTACTGTTATATTTTGTTTTACTTTTTATGAAGACAAATTTTAAAGTTCTCTATATTTTTAAATTTTTTAATTTTTTGCAGCGAATGTTTTCAGTACATAATGATTACACTCATGCTGGGAGTTGATACATGGACATGACACAGCTTAATTTTTTTTATATCCCCTTTCCTTCTTCTCTCCCTCTTCTAAATCCTCTTAGTTCCTTCCCATTGACCAAATATCCATTTGCCTATTTCCTATTGTCTGTCTTTTATTTAGCTCATTTGTTTATATTTTGGATTTGTCATATGATATGTAAGCTTCTGTGCTTGATTTATTTCACTTAACATTGTGGTTTCAACATGCATCTATTGTCCCACAAATAATTTGAATTTATCCTTTTTCATAAGATAGTAGTACTCCATCATGCATAAATCCATTTTCTTTATCCATTCATCTGTTGATGAACATACTTATCTATTATTTGCTGTGGTGCAATAAACATAGGTATGCATGTGTCAATATACTGTGATATCTTTAACTGTTTCAAGAGGATTCTCAGAACAGCTGGGAAAAAATGGAATGTATAGTTGTGGATTTTGGAGGAATCTCCATCCTGATTTCACACCAATGATGTAGAAAGGATCCTGTTACCCTCTACAGCCTTCTCAGTGATTTATTGATAAAAAGAGAATCTTAATGTTGGTCAAACATACCAGTGTTATGTTGATGCCTTTTGTGCTATTAAGAAATCAGGTAGATTCTGTGATCATTATGATCATGAAATAACATTGTAGAAGCCACTGTATCTCAGCTTTCTTTTAGGAAAAATTATATGAAGATTCAACTATCCAAAAGATCTATCCATTGCCAGACAATTTAGAGTTCTTATGATTTTGCATAATGTCCAGTCAGTGGCACTGAAGTCTTTGATCTGGACTGTCTTTACAAATGTTTACATGGCAGTCAGCTTTGGAACATAGGGATAGTGTTTCTTTGTCTAGTAAAAAACAAAAATTTTGGTGCTGTCATGAGTTCGATCCCCAGTACCAATAAAATAAATAAAGTCAACATGCATTGACTTACCTAAAAAAAAAGATCAAATATTTTAGTGCCCAATAGTAATGATAATTTCTCCTTTCAGAGACAATTATACATATGTATATATATTTATATATTCCTAATACATTCCTAAGCATATATATCTTCCTAAGCTTGTGGTTGTTTGATTTGGTGTTTGATTTCTGGGAATGAGGCAGCATTCTGTATGCGTTTTGCTTTGTGATACACATATCTTGTGCCATATTTTTTATATATCTTGTTTGCCCAAATATTTCTAAGTCAACTCTACATTCCCTAATATTTTTGTTCAATGAACTGTAAAATGCTTTAATACATCTGCTGAATTCACAAATTTTTTGTTACATATTTGTGCTTATTTTTCGTTTTCTGGAGTCATTTTAGGTACACAACAAAATTGAATGGAGGGTACAGAGATTTCCCATATACTCCCTGATCCACAATTTCACAGCTTCTCTTAATTTTGGCCATCATCAACATCCCATCCAGACTGACACACACATTACAATTGACAAATCTATACTGACTCATGTTGTCAACTAAAGTCTAAGTCTACCATCATGATCAGTGTTTCATAAGATAAAGATTTGAGCAAGTTGAAGCTGCCGTGCACCCACCATGATAGTGTAATACAGAACAGTGTGACTGTTCTGGAAGTACTCTCTGCTCTCTTGACTATTTGTCTTAAACCTTTGGCAACCAATGATAATTTTTACTGTTTTCAGTTTGCCTTTTCCGGAAGGTCATAGTGTTGGAATCATAGAGCACATATTAGTTTCATGCCGGGTCTTTTTTACTCAGTAATATGCATCTTTTTCTGACTTCACAACTCAAATATTCTTGACATTAAATACCATTCACTTGTCTGAATTAGTGCAATTGATTCATCCATTCATCTGCTTATGGGCATCTTGGTTGCTTTCAAGTTTAGAAAATTTGCATTTACTTTTTGGTTTTAGTTTTGGCATATTTCTTATATATATTACCTCTAAATTTCTTAAATATATTACCTCTAAATTTTTGTAAATTTGTGTGAAATATATTACCTCTAAACTTTTGTGTCTGATAATGGATCTCTTAGTTGTCTGATTTTCAGTCATTTTTTATCAAATGGAATTTTTTATTTTTTTTCTTTTTTTAAAAATTTTTTTTAAAATTTTATTTTAAAGGGGGTAAAATTAAACACAACAAAACAGAACAGAATGGGACATAAGAAAGCAAAAATTTTAAAGCTAGACAACCAGAGAGCTTCACTATCTGTCATATTGTCTCTTGTTTTCTACCAAATGGTTGTCCATATCTTTGCATACAGGGAGCTCATACTAAATAACATATCAATCTTTTCACAAGATGTGTGGTTCACTGGCTCCCATTTGCTAAGGGAGTGGGGGAGAGGACAACATGAGATGTTTGATTCTCAGACCCTGTGCTGGCGGACTCACGGCCGCCCCCAGAGAGGGGAGGAGTTTCTTGCTCTCCCGGCACCCCGAGTCACCGCCTGGTGCAGGTCCCAAGGCGCCAGGGTCTCTGCCACCCCCCAAGAGAGGGGAGGAGCTCCCCGTTCCACCGGCACCCCACCCCAAGTCACCGCCTGGTGCAGGTCCCGAGGTGCCAGGATCCCTCCCCTGCAGGCCGCCGAAAGTCTGCCAAACTCACCTGCTATTTCTTTCTGATGAATTGACCATTACATTTCCAAAGTTCTGAAATGGCCAACAGACCAGGGAAAGAATTCTCTTTAGGCTCCTGCTTGAAACCAGCAGCTACAGCGATCTGCTGGCCTTGCTTCAGGGCCACTAAATGGAATTTTTTCTAAACTGCTGAAAACTATGTATGAAATAACATGCTCCCATTCTTCTAGCTATTGTCTATCTTCTTCATGAAATAAAGTTTTTTTAGCTCCATTTCAAAAATTAATGCATAATGAGTAATATTTATGTATATCTGTATTTTTCTTTTAAGATTCTTCAAATGAGATAATATTTTCGATTCTTAAAATAAACGAGAATTTCATATCCAGAGAAAACTTTCACAAGTGAAGGTGAAGCCAGCAGTGGTGCATGCCTATAATCATGGCTCTCTGGAGGCTGAGGCAGGAGATAGTTGTGAGTTCATGAGGCCAGCCTGACCTACCCAAAGACCTTTCTCAAAGAAAAAAAGAAACCCACAAGAAAAGAGTGAAAGTGAAATTAAGACATTTTCATGAAGAAAACGAGATAATTTGTTAGCATGCATTTTACTCTAAAAGAATCGCTGTTTTTCACAGAGAAAAAACTCAGGCTATCGGTAACAATAATATCTAGTGCTGGCTAGAATTTGAAGCAGTAGAACTATTTTGTATACTGGTGGGAGCACAGAATAGTATATTCTTGAAAAAGTTTGAGGATTTCTTACAGAGAGAAGCATATACTTTCTAGAAGACCCAGAAATCTCACTGGCTATGTTCACAAAAAGAATTATCAATGAATATATATTCAGTTTCATTCATAATTGCTGCAAACTAAAAACAACTCAATATTCTTCAGTGATTGAAAGGATAAAGAAATGTGTGTGTTGAAGTACCAGCACACTAATAATTATAGATGACAAGGAAAAAAATCTTTTATTTTGATACTGGTTGTACCACAGGTTGAACAAATCTATAAATGTATTTGAATTTGCCGGAGTTTAAACTAAAAGAAAAACACAATCAATTTAATTATTTTTACTTAAAGAATCTGTGGGGTCTCATATGTTGTTCAGATTGGCCTATAACTCATGCTCAAGCAATCTTCCTGCCTTAGCCTGCCTCAGAGCAGGGTTTACAGGCCTGTGTCACCACACCTTCCTCCACCTAGTTGGTAATTAAAGGTAGACCTCTGCCTAGTTAAAAGTTTAGCATTCAGTGAAACCATTGACTTAATCATTAAAAACTGAGAATTGCTTAAATGTTTAAGTAAGTGTTCGATTTATCTAGAGTTGGTTTATCACAGGGTTTTTCCTGTTGTGTTTTTTGTTTATACTCTTTATCACTGAAATATGCATATTAGGAAAGATGTCACTGAGCTGCTAGAGCTCCGTAAGAAAAATCTATCCAGGCTAAGCATCTCGTCTTCACTACAGGACCTCATTTGGTGGTGGTTAATTACAATAATCATTTGCATTTACTATTGCAGGTGGTTAGTTTCTACTCAAATAATTATTGAACACTCAGGTGGTTTAATTTTAATTTCAATTCCCTAGTGGTTTACTTTTCATGCTCACTTAAATATAGCCACTGAAGTTAATATTCAGCTGCACATCTCCTGTGCACTGTGTTGTCCTCATAATTGATTTTATTGACTTTCCTCCCTTGCACAGCTCTCCCTTCCTTCTTTTTCCTGTTTCCAGCATGTCATTACTGCCTCTGGATGAGCTTGTATTTTAGAAAACGGTGTCATCAAATTCCAAAGAATCAAGCCTCATTTTTCCAAAAATTGGGTGAGCTCCCAGAAGACATTTAATGCCTCATAGTTTTATAGTTAGTTTAAGCAATAAAAGAGAAGCAACTAATTCTCTCTCCATTCTCATACCCTCCTAAATTTGAAACAGAGCTTTTCTGGACCTTGCTGATTTGTTTTGATTTCCATGAATGATCTTTCTGAGATGCATTTTTATTCTTTCTTTTGCTGCATTCATTCTTGATTGTATTAATTTTCCATTTTCACCGTGTACAATGTCATACAATTATTAGACTAAATCAGAAAATATTCAGTTGAGAAGCAAGGTAATTGCTAACCAGGAAGGTAAAGTATTTTTTTGAGAATAGCAGCATTTACATTACAATAAAATGTATCTTTAAGGTTTTTCATTTGGATGTGGAATTTGTCTAAAAAATATTTAGGGCTATAATTTTCACAGAAAAATCTATTTTACACATCGAATAATATTAGAAATGTAACTATATTTTACCAAATTATTTCTAATATATGTATTTTAAAATTCCCATTAAACATTATTTTTGACATTTAGTGATTTTTTGGATTCAATTTATATCTCTGTGAAATTAATGATCCTTATATGGAACAATCAATAAAATTGCAAATTCACTTAAGGAATTTGGCAAGTGTCAATAATTAGAACACCCATAATGATTTTCACAGTCCTTACTTTGGACTATGCTACTGCAATTTTTACCCATTAATTTTATTTCACTCTGTTAATACTGGAAAATATGGAAAGTTAAACAAGATGCACACTCCCAGGGTCAAAAGGGAAAAAAGTAAGATAGAGTCCTTCAATGACATTGACATAGTACTTTTGTATAATTATCAGTATTCTACTTCTCATGCAGAATCAATTTCTTAGTATTTGAAGCAAAACAAATGGAATTTCAAATAATGATTTAAATAATTTCCAGTTATGCCACACAAATAAGAGTGGAATCATGATGAACTAAATTCAGAAAGGTAATTTTTTAAAGGCAAATCCAGACAGTCTGGTCTAGAGAGATTAACAGTGTCTATGTCAGCTTCTACACATAATGCCTCTTGTGAATCCTGATTGTTGACATACTATGTTCCAGAAGACATACCACATGCTCTTTATTATTTATTATCTCATGTAATACTTAAATACTGGTGAAAAAGATCACATGCAAGTATGTATGAAAAAGGATAATTCTTATTATGAAAGAGGAAATCAAAGGTTAGAAAGATCATACAAATTATCTAATATTTGCAGGCATAGGATATAGATTAAAATTCAGGCTATGCCAAATCTGAATACCCTAGAGATTTATTTCTGTGACACTATTTCAATGCATTATGTCTGTAAAATCTATCATGGAAATGCCAAGGAATATTGGCATATTGCAGGTTCTGAGCAATCACCAGGTTTAAAGTAATTTTAGACACCAAAGTTTTTACAGAAATCAAGATTTGTGGAAAGGGGTGCAGCATTTCCTTCTCTCATGAACTTTTCTTGGTAGCAAGTTATTAGAGGATTTGCTCCAGGTACATACTGATTTCTCGACTGCATATAAATAGTGAATTGATAAAAGGAAAAATGAAAGACATTGAATATCAACTGTATGCCTGTTAGTTGGAGGCCTGAAGTAAGCCTGGGCAGTTGTGAAATATCAAGGCTGTGTAAAGTTCAATTAAAACACATTGGATCTCAGAGAGAAACTAACAGAGGAGAAATGTAAACATGAACCCATATTTTCATCCTGGTCTTTGTCATTACAAGTCTTCAAACTTACTCTCTCATAGCCTCTTTAAACAGAATCCCAGTTTGATTTTCTATTTCATAACTTACCTTTGTGAATACAGTTCTTAGAGTTCAGTGTTATCTTTTAAGTACAATCAAATGGTAGCTGTATTATCTACAAGTGCATTATGTGACATTTTAGCCTTTAGAAAAATATCATATATATATATATATATTTAATCAACTTCAAAGAGAGATTATAGTGAGGACTTTATTTTCTTATCACACAATATTGCTACAGAAAGGAAGACTGTGTATTTTAAAACCTTACTCAAGTAACACTTGAAGTACATTACAGACAGGAATTTTCAGATTGGCATTTATAGCAATACATTTTTTGAATTGGAAAAGAGAAATGTGCTGGTGGACTCTATTCTTCTTTGTTCTTAATTTACATTTACAGGGTTACTTTTGTTTCTAAAATTTTCTTCTTTTTAAGTTCCTGTGTTATCCAGAATAAGTACTTAAATATTTAGGACTTTATTATGTTTTGCTGTAAATATTTTTATTTTGTTATTAAGATACCAAATAGTATACATTTCCTTTAAAACAGATTCCTATTTTATGGCGTGAAATATACATTATCATGCTACTAACATGTTGACTGACTCATTTTAAATAACAGTGGACATTAAAATAACATTTATGTACATTGGTATTCTAATATGTGCGTGTGCAGTGTGGATACACACATATATTTCCACTTAAGAATACGAAAGTCATGTGAGATCAGTAAAATGCCTGTGATCAAAATTTTCCACTATAAGGGAAATATTATTGTATGTATATTTATTTATATGCATTTTAATTCAGAGCAATATATTGATAACTTTTTATTATGTAGATGTCTTTTGTAAAACTTACCAAAGCAATATAATACAATTGCTTTCTTTCCCAAAATTTCATTTTTTCTCTATGATTCTGTTTATTAGAAAAAAGTCAATGCTTACTTCTGCTTTTTTCTTTTAACTATCTAGGAATAACCTCCTATGACTCAAGCTAAAAATCATTAAAATGACTTAGAACCACCCTAATGGCCTATTACCTAGTATTTTCTTACTGCCGTTATCTTGATTTCTGACATGATTATTCTCAGGCTCTCACTTTTCAACTTTAAACCTTTTATAAATTCTATTATTATATTTTTATACTTAAAATTTTTATATAATTAGAAATATATATTATTACATGTTGTATTATTGAAATATTTACAATATTTTCTCTGTGAGATTTTATGTGTCATAAATTGTATTCTGTAATTTGATCATTTTTATTGTTCTATAAAATTCTAGTGAATAAATATATCATATTATATTAACCATATACTGCCAAAAGGCCTCTTGTTGAATGGTTGCTATTATTCATATTATTCTATATATTTTCTGCTGCATATGTGCAAAAGTTTCTCTAAGATATTGAGTTAGAAATAAAATAGACTATTTGATATACAGATTTTTACTTTTTCTAGAAAAAAAGAGAATCACTTTCGAAAGTTGTAGCAACTAACATATAACTATTAAACAATATTTACATTTCTTTTTCTGATGAAGTAACGGAGATCATTAGTAAATGATTTGTGTTTTTTTTCAACATTTATACTACTCCAGTGTGGCCTCTTTCTTTCCTGCCCCCCCGCCCTGTACCAGGGATCAAACTCACGACTGCCTGCTTGCAAGGCAGGCGCTTATGCCACTGAACTAAATCCCCAGCCCCAATATTTAGATTTCTGGATGATACAGAATATTGATAGATGTATAATGGTAGTTCATTATAATTTTAATTTGCATTTCTCTGGATTATAACAGTAGTATACCTTCTATTTTAATTAATAGTTATGAGATTGTCCTTTCATTGTTTTATTATTGCTTTTGTAATTATTAAGTGAAACTTCTTTACAGTCTTTGCTGAGTATTTTGTTAGTAATATATGTTGTCAGTAATAATGTTACAATAATTCTTTATAACAAGTAACACCAATCCTTAATGTCACATGAAGTAAACATGCATTTATTCCATCAATTTGAAGGTGGTCACCACCAAGATTAGACTTTCCGGGAGGGTTTTCTAATTGGTCTTGATTGGGCACATCTGTCAGTCTGATAGGATCTGGCTGATATACCATTAACAACATAGTCGGTATTAAAATGTTTCATTTAATTATTTACTCCCCTCATTGCATATGCATCATAGTTTCTAATTATTTGTTATTAAAGGAAGAACTATAATTCCTATCCCTACAGAGGACAGTTTTTGTATGTATGAGGAGTAAATTCTTTTGGTTAGGTTCATAACAGAATTGCTACATCAACAAAAATGAAAGCTTTACCCTCTCTTTGAATCCAGGGTCTTCTGCATGTGAGACAAGCACTGTTCCACTGAGCCACACCGCCAGCTCTACTTTCTTTTCTGGATTCCCCTCCACATACAAGGTGTACTGATAGAAGGCCTACTATTCCTTTTGAAGGCTCTTCATGCCTCCAAGAACAAAGTGTTGTATTGCTAATTTCACTGCCTATATATTTATATTTTTTATTGACATCTAAGATTTACTCAGGATTCATTCTGTACAAGTAAGAATTGGAAACCTGGATCACATTTTTTCCTACTTGTAAAAAGAAATCTTATGCAAATTTTTATTTACACTTAAGAATGATTCTGACATTTCCAATAGTGATAATTCCATTGTATACTTATGTCCACAATACAATTTTATAAATGTTTTGTTGCATTGAAAATGATTATCAAGACTACTGACTTTCCTTTTTACTTACATTCTCATATTTTTTTTTCTTTTCCTTTGCTAATAACACTCACATTTTACAGTATTGCTAATGACTATTGACAAACACCTACTTAATGAACGCTAATATTTTTGTTGTGTTATAAGTGAACATGAATGGTTTCAAAATTTCTCAGTTCTGAGGCCAATTCTTAATGGGTTTAGCCTTTCATTTTCTTTGCCTTATGAACCACAAAAAGTCTAAACCTTCCCAACTTCCTACTTAACAAGTTAGCCCAACAGTCCACAGATTTTGGCAAAGGTACATTATTCCTGAGTCAGAGACAAAGGACAGTTTAATATCCACTACATTAACAGTAGCTACTGTATCAGCCTTTTTCCTCATACACTTTTGCAAGACTTCATGTCCCTGGGTGATGCCCAGAGGGTCAGCAGGTCCCTGCATGCAGTGAGGTGGATTAAAGCAGAGGAACCCTGAACTTAAAGAATCGTGCCACTAAGCAGTCTTACTTTTGCTCTTGTACCTTTCAAGATTAAGTGAATCTGCTCTTTGATACAGAAAGAGAAATTAATTTTATCTTTCATGATTGTTCATTGTGGAAACATCTTCAGAAAAACAATCTAAGGTAAAGATCAGTCAGCACCTCTGCTTTCAATATATGCAGAAGCACAAAAGATTGATGGAGAATTGCTCCCCTACATCCACGTGATTGATTTAGCTATGAGCGTATGATAAGCAATGAAAAGTCACATAGAGGACACTTACGTTTTCTTTTTCTCACCATAAAAACACTGACAAAAATAGATATATTCTGTTTTTAGATATTACTCTTTACATGGATAACATGTGAACACCTGGCATAATCAGAACCCACTAAGATACACATGGACCACAAGAGGCTGAGCAAAGAGAGACAGAAAAGAAAAGCACATTAACTCTAAGTGGCACCATGTTTCAACTCTGAGACTCTCTCTAGACTTCTTGTTATGGAGAAAGTAAATATCAGATTTTTTTATTTGCCACTTTTAATCAACTTTTCTATTACTTGGCAATCATAACATGTACTGTAATAAGTCCTGGCGAGAAACACATTCGCTAACATTGATAATTTTAATAATTTGCCAAGAGTCATGGAGATAAAGTTACTATTCAAAATCATAAATCTTAAACATATATAATGTGCTTATTATATATAATTATGTTTTCATAACTGATACATAGTATGTGGTTTTTCTGGAAATTAACAGAAAAATTACATTTTAGTGTGTCTGGATTTTATGGTGATCCCTGAGACTTTTAAGAGTTGTGTTATTATACAGGTAGATTAAATAGTTCCATATATTGGCTCAAACTTTTGTGTAAGTCTTCATTTCCTGTGTCGTAAGTCCAAATGCCCAAGACTCCTAAGAGTTATACACTGCCAAACCAGAGCTCTAATCATTTCCCTGAACATGCTTAGCTGTTCTCATGCTCACACTTTTATTCATGCCATTCCTCACAGTGAATGCCTTTGACTACATTTGTCAAAACTGATACCATCATTCTAGAAATTATATTTTTGCATTATATTTTGCCTGTGTTCAACAGTAAATCCCTTGTGCTTTCATAATGAGCACATCTGAATAAAGCAACTTTAATGAAAATATTTAATCCTCATGCTTGGAACCCACCACCATCACTTATACCAGTAGCTCTAAGTAAATTATTGTCAGCAGTGGGAGTATAAATAGGTGAGTTCCCTAAGTTCTTGAGAATAATTTCGAGTTTTTCAGCTTTTCCCAGAATTTCACCATGCTCTAGATTCACATTGAATATTCCAGAAGCCATTTAATACCTCACCATCTACTGACAGCTTTCCCTTTCCTGTATTATGTCCTCCACATCCAAACCAGTGGTATCTATTCCATGATTCTATCTGCACTTTAAGTCTTTTGTTAGGATCTTATTATGAAAGAATTTAAGCTAAAATGGAAAAAGGTGGAGAAGCAGTCCAGAGAATTAATTTAAGAAAACATCATGGTCAAAGTCAAGAAATGCATCACTGGTTCTGGATAGAGCAGGAATGTGATAATCTCTGGACTGCTGTAGAATCCCAATGACTGACCTCAAACTGTAGTAAATTGGGATAGGTTACAGGTAAAAGTGGATGTGTTACTCATGCAATTTTTCAAAGTACTTGGAAATATAATGACAATAGGTAATGCCAGAATTATACAGTTTTCTAGTTCTTATTATCAGTCATCCACAATGAAAAGGAAAAGACAAGCTTGGTTGAGGCAATCATCTATTTGGACTATAATATATGAGCAAAGACACTTATTCCCTGAGAAAGCCAAGGATCAGACTGTGAGAGAAGCAAAATTACATAATATTTGTTTATTTGTATTTGTTGAGTTTTTGTTCATTTTTGATTCCAGAAGGTCTTCATTGTTAAAGTAAGAATGATAATACCAAAGTACTGGTACTTTGATACCTGGAATGAAAGCATTTGTGTGAAAATGCATGACACCCTTCAGACTATGGATTCTCTGCATGTCTTGGGTCTAAGAAGTGACCTGCTGCCCTTGCTAGAGAGGAGAAGGAGATTCTTGTCTGGAGCACAAACAAAACCTTCATATGGGGCAGATCCATCAAAACTGTAACTGCTTCTTTGAGATTTTATTGCAACTACCCTTCTAAATTTTAGGCAAATAACTGATCATATTTCAGCATGGCTCATGGGAAGGATTTCTTACTGCTTCAGAAGGAAAATATTTATTTACTAATACACCTGTCATATATGGCTAATATATCTGTGGTAGGAAAAATTTGAAGATTCTTAGCACTGTATCATAAAGGCGATAACCAAGCACTTCAACAATGCTACTGAGGAAGGTGAGACAAGGGAAGTGGGGATGAGTATGTTCCCTGAGATCCAAAATATACCTGCTAAATATGTCCCTAATGGATCCCAGAAACATTTATGCTATAATAGTATAATACAGTATTCTTTACTATAATAGTAAAAAATTAAATGGGGGAGGGTAAATGATGCTAGAATTATAAGAAAGTTCACTGTTTTTGTAAGACAATAGATTAAACCTCTATGATATTGGGCTTTTTAGAGTCAGTGAAGCTAACACAATTCTAGAATAGTAGAGATCACATAATAGCATTGGTTCTCAGAAGCAAAGCAGATGCCATCTAAGGGGAACTGCCCCATAGAAATTTATGACAATAGCTTACAGAGTATATGTTCTTAGAAATGAGATAGGAAAAGAAGGTGAAAAGCATTTTTTACTTGTATCTCCAGAGAGGGAGAGCACAAGCTGAGACATCACTGGTCACAATGAAAAATATTAATTTATCACCCAATTTTCACATGGGGCAGTTCTATAGCCCATTATCCCTTTGTCTAAGGTAGAGGCTCGGTCTTCCTGAAACACAACTTCAAATATCAGAGCAAGGAGAATGAACAGTTGTTTCTCCCAATATTTCCAGAGGAAGGTTTAACCATTTGTATGATTTGTATGACTAGACCTGGAAGCAAAAAGGCTGCCCAGGTATAAAAGTACAGTATTAAAGTTTTCCAGATATTGGAATGAAGAATCTAAGATGAGAATAATATTTTAATATGCAAAATGCCATAATACTACATTGGTAGACTGGGGGGATTTTTGCAGGAAGGTGATAAGTGGGACCCTGGCCAAAGGCTGCCCACCCTGGGTTGGATGATTCTGCCCGCATGCCCTTTCCCTCCCCAGAGTTCTATGCCTAGTTAATGACTCCACTCTCACAATAGTTTCTTGAAGAACAGAATCTGTAACAGTAGGAAAGGCCAAGAAGAAGCCTTCACAGTACTTTTTCATCGTTGGCCAACACAGAGGATCAGAGGAATGCCACACTCTGAGTAGAATAGTACAGATTAGGGTCAATCACAATTATTTAAACGATTTAGGGGTCGGTGTTCAACTCATACCCTTGTTTATGTCTCTAGTGTGGCCCCTATGAAGACATGAATTACAGCAATGGGAGCAGGCAGTTATAAAGTATTCAAGTGGCACACTCAATTGCAGCTATTATATCTCAGGTGGTGTCTTTACTGTATTACACAAATGTTGAAACTTGGTATATAGATATGGATCAAGAAAATGCATTCTTTCAGTATCTATCATGGAGAATCTGAATAATTCATATTCACTTGGAATGATCAAAAATATATTCTCAGGGTTTTTTTGTTTTTTGCAGGATATATTACTTCTGCTGACATTTGTCACAAAAATCAGGAGTCCTGATCGTGTGAACATTTTACACTATACCACACTGACCTTGAGGGCACTATGTTAACCTGCCCTGGAGAAAAGTGAGCATCAAGACCACCATTCCTTGCTAAAGTTATGTGTACCAAAGGTGAATGATCAAAATTCAGAGACATATCACACAATTTCATTTTTAAATGCCCAGACTTGGGTTATGCCAAGGCATTTCTTGCAAGATAAAGGACAGTTTATTCCTCCTATCCATAATAAAGCAAACAGTTTGTTGGTTCTCTTTATATTTTAAAGATGGCACAAACACTTGAAAGTCCTTTTCCACTTTATGTATCAGACAACTTGGTAAACTGTCAATTTAGGTATAATGGGCACTTAAAATAGAGTGTCAAAATCTCTGGCAGTCTCTAGTACTAGTGATGTAGCACAGACCTTCAGGGTTTTAGGGAATGGATATATTAAATACAGCAAAGAACTCACGCTTCTTTAAAAGCATCTCATGACTCACTATTGAGTCCTAACAGAGATCAAGCAACTGAACATTAAGTGCATCTGTAACCAAAGCTGATCTGTACTATAGATCTATGCAAAAGATGCATTATAGAAACCCTCAAGTCATGGGAGTGGTCGGGAACAGAAGAAATCCATCATACAATTGAAATTAAACCAGTCAAGTACAGAGAAATTGCACACTCAGGGGGCCACATCATCTATTACTGTGTCACTAATGCTTTCCTTCAGCTCATACCTGTAGTTTCATGGGATGCTCCCCACAACTAGCTACTAGAAAAGAGAAAAGCTAATGCCTGGATAATAGGTAGCTGGATGATAGACTAGCACAAGATTAGAATGTGCTGTTGCTACACTAAAATCCTGCTACACTGTGGTTCTGAAAGTCAGTGGTAAAGAAAATATGTCTCGTAAACAGAAGTCCAAATTAAATTGGTATAGAACTGACAACAGATATTTATAGAATCATGCAGGCCTGCAAGTGGCTGAACTAGTCAATGGAACCTCAAAGAGCAGCAATTCAATATGTGATAACCTGCTCTGGAGAAGGGACACCAGAAGATGTACCTAAGAAATTTAGTATACAATGTCCTTGTATCCACTGTTGATGAAAGATTACACAACAAAATAGAGATGACCACATGTCAAGTAGTTATCAACAACACCACTGCATTTAGCACACTACAATTAATATATGGTAGTGCTTGTGTTGTTAATAGACCAGCAGGCAAATGAAGGGTTCTTACGTAGAAGGAGTGATTGATCCTAATTAATATGAGGAAATAAGTTTGGTTCTATATATTGAGGGAAAGCAGATGGTTTGGTGCAAGATTTTTGCTTCTAGGTCTAGTAATAATTACATGTGGGCACCTGTAGCACTAACAGCAGACAAAGACCTAATAGCAAGGACTCAGATACCTCAGGAATAAAAGGCACTGCAAGCATTGAAGAAGAAAAGTGTTTGTTGAGGCTGAAGGGAATCTAGAATGAATAGTATAGGAAAAAGAAGACAAATAGCTCTTGTGGTTGCAGGAATTGGAACCAGCATTTGTGTCACTAGACCTTTTTTTAAATTAATTATTCCTCATACTCATGAAACTATGGCTGGTAGTCATACCAACAAAGGGTATTGGGAAGAAATGAATTTAACATAAGGCATGAGATCTGAGCAGTGTGAAATGCAGACTCCAATATCCACTGCATACTTTCCTCTGAAACTGTATATGTGCAGTCCGGCTTCCAAATGTCACCGTCTACGTCCAAAGACTCTCTTTCCCGTAAACCCGAGAAGTTATGGAGCCCATGATTGCAATGCAGGAATCAGGAAATGCCAGCAATTTAGCAAGTCTCATTCAGTAACTCTTAGATTTTGTGTTTAATTCTCCAACTCTTCTTACTCCTCAGGGAAAATAATTCTGAGGTGCAGGTTTCAGATCATTTTTCCAAGTTTTATCAAGTATTGAATGTAGATTTGCCCACTTAACAGTGCATTCCCTAATGGCTTCCCCCCTTTTTGTATAATTTACCTGTTTCCCTACCAGGGTTCTCATACGTGACTCCTTGACTCAGTCTATTTTGGGGGATATTATGCTAGACATAAGGATAAACAAGTAGAATTGAGAATCAATGACAATGGAAATTTAAATTTTAGACTATTAAATTTTGTGTTTAACAGTCCGAGACATAAGAATGTGTATTAAGAGCTATGCTAGTATTAAGCACAGATGCTGCAAAAGGATGAAATGGAAAATGCCTAACATCCTTAGAAAATCAATTCTTCTGATTCAAATAAATGAATCAGAAACAACCTTGTGGTGGTGGTGACATCCCACCAGAGTCCTGAAGGAATAAAACCTGAACAAGGCAGTGTAGATATTTTAATGGGAACATCACTTTAGAATTGAGTATAAACATATACTTATTATCACAATTACTCACTTCCATAAGATAGTGTTACCAAACTGTGAGAGTCTCCAATGTGGTTCATTGCCTGTGGGTTGTGTATTGTTATGGAAAAATTATAATCCCAGCAGATTAAGCAAAAGTCCCCTTGCATTTGTGCATCTTGAATCTATGCAAATGCTGCTCAGACAGAAGTTAGTTCCTTTCCATTACATCTGAAGAGATGATAATAGGTTTGTTTCATACTTTTTATGAGTATGCTGCTGTAAAGTAACATTTCCCAATTCCACAGTTCATCACCTTCGTACCTGATTGCAGGAATTAGTAATTAGAAATGGGAATATAAAATGAAAGAATCTAATTTCTTTCCAGCTTTGAAGCTGCTTTGAGACAGGAAACTTTGCTGTTTCATGATGTAATGTCTCCTCATATAATATGCTGTCATTAGTAATGAGTTGAATGAGGTTTAGTTTTTTCCTCTCTTACCATAAAGTGATCTGAAATATTCACAGGAAAAATGATCCTCAAAACAAGTTAAGTATTTTTTGAAGATTAATGAGACAGACATCTAAAGTACAATATGTAAAATTATTTTTTCTTATCTTTCTAGACTTATATAAAATGTACTTTTCCCTTAGAACAATTATTCACAAGTAGTCACTTTTTCAGAATGTCTATCAGATTATGTGACATCGCTTATAGAAGAATTTGTTCTTTCACAAATGACTTGCTTGATCTGATTCAAAATGATTGTGTATAATGTTCCAATAGCTATTTTTAGATGACTAAGTGGATGATCTAATTAATATTGTTAAATGAGACATTGGCAAATGCAAATCAAGACTCTATAAAGAAAGATAATGAGATGGAATTATTTATGTCTTTTTTTTTTTTTTTGTACCAGGGATAGAATTTATGCCTTCACTCCTCAGGCAGGCCTTATATCTCTGAGCTAAATCCCTATTTAGCTTTTTTCTAATAAAAATTTATGTCTTTTTTCTAATAAAAATTGCAGTAATGGAAGACAAACAATCTTTATGTCTTTCATAATGGAACAATTTGAAAAGGCTTATGAATTTCATGGGAAAATTTCTTCATATTTTATGGTTCAGAGATGGTGGAGATCTGGCAAGAGCAATTTTATCTCTGACTTTGAACCATGAGATTTCTATTACTGAATTTGTGTGGTCTAGCAACATAATTTATCAAATCGTTTTTTCTTTTGAAAATCTTAGCTTTTCAGGACTCAGATATATGTATAATTGAACTTGAACATTTGTAATGTTTCTTCCAGATATTTTTAAAGTGTGCCACTTGCCATTTAAATATTTACACTTTTTGTAATTGTTTCTATAAAATACTTTCTCTGTGCCTAAGTGGGAAGACATGAAGAATATATAAGTGAAATCTTTCATTGTGGTATAAGAAGGGATATTCAATGAAGAAGTTTAAAATGAACTGAATAGACTGAATAGTATATGAAAATGTGTCAATTTTGTGATAGATGCAAAAACTACTGAATTAGCTATGTGCTTCCAATCTCCTCAAATGCATATCAATTATAGAAAAAGAAGAGTTATAGAGAAATAGTTAATAAAATGAAAGTGATATATAAAATTTTTAATTGATTCAAATGAAATGGCTGTAGGCTTTGGACAGATGCTAAAACGCTGACAGTGACTGAGACTTGACATTTCATAACCTTGTACATTTCTTGCCTATACTACAATGTTAAAATATATAACAACTCAATAAAAAAATTTGAAGAAAGAAACAGACACAGTAAAGTTGCTTTACATGGTATATGACCAAGCCCACCAATACTACTGGGATACCTAAAACTTTAAAACATTAAAAATGTGTTCCATGAGACAACATACTGTTGTCTATTTTTCAATGAAGAGCAAACAGAAAGTATTCAATAAAAACATTGAAACAATGAAGTGAAACAAAATGACAGTGATGAGTATGTATAATTAAACTCTGCTTAAACATCTATTAAAAAGGTAATATTTTTATATTCACAAAATTGCCTGTTCCTTATTACTTATAGATAACACAGTTATGACTTTTAAAACCAAACTCCCAGTGCTCTAAATCTGGAATCTTATCAGTTGCCACTTGTATGACATTGGCAAAATCTATTAATATTAGTTGTAAAGGTGAAATGAATTATCACTTGTAAGTTCTTGGAAAAGTACTTGGTGCCATGCTGGTGCAATAATTGTGTTAGTAATTCTTACTATAACATGAGAGATGAAAACCACATCATGCCTTATTTTATTTCACTTGAACTATTGTCATGCTCTCCTGATTTCCAGCCCTTTCCCATACAAATCACACAACATATGTTTTATTCAAAATAAATCCTTGAACATGGTCTTTTTCACAAATGCAAAATGTCCACTGATCATAACAAAACTAAAAAAAAAACTGTTAACCTGGCATCTGAGGTCTCTTCCAATGTGAATTGTATAATCATGTTCTGCTGCTTTTGTTCATTTATTTTTCTTATAATTTGAATTATTCTTTTTCTGAAATGATCCTGCATGTTCTCAACTGTGACCTAGTCTTTTAGCCCTGAGCTTTGATGTTGACCCCATTCTCCCCCATGAACTTTTAACTGACCCCTGCAGTATGTATATATATATATATATATATATAATAAAATGTGTGAATGAGTTGAGTTGCAGTGATATTTTGGATCTGGACTATCCCATAAAGTCTCATGTGTTAAAAGCTTTGTCTGTAACTCCTAGCACTTTTGGAAAGTGGTAGAAGCTTCAGTATGTAAAGGCTCATTGGAGGAAGCTGTCAGGGGAGATGTTTTGGGATAGGATACTGAGACGCGCCCCTCCCCTTGCTTCCAGGCAGTTAGGTGAGCCATCGCCTAGCTGCATTCTCCCCATAGCCAGGATGTGAGCCTCCCCGCGGGCTCACTGACTGTGACTGCAGCCTCTGAAACTGGAAACCAAAATATGTCTTTCCTCCAATCGTGTTTCTTGGGTATTTTTGTCACAGTGACAAAAAGGTACCACCACCCGTTATTTTTACTATCCTTCCTTCAGTGTCGTATCACTATTTATAGTTTGTGCTTTTAAAACTATCTAATTAATATTCCTGGGCTTAGTCATTAAGACTTTCCAACTCTCCCTGAATTTATGATGAAAAACTCTGTTAAATCACCTTGAAGACTTCGCACTGTTGATATAGACTGTTTACATTATTGGCAATGTGACATTTTATATTACTGAACTCTGCTTTGCTGATGCATATCTTGCTTTGAACAACTCAAAACTAGAATGCAAGATTAATTTTATGTGCTGGTGATTTAGATTTTATTCAGTTTTCATTAAATCATAAAATTTCATTTGTTCTAATAAGTATTTGTGTGACCATGGAAGGCCAATTCTTTTGACAAAATACCTCCTATGTACTTTAAGTTGTGAGAATAATTATAAAGAAGATATAAGCGAAATATATTTATTAGAGTGTGACTTTAGAAAGTAAGTGTTTAATTAGATAATGAATATAGAAATAGACTTTAAATTAGAAGTCTTAGATTTGGATTCCAGTTTGACTGGTTCATAATACTGGACTGATCACTTATCCCAGTTACTGTGTCAGTTCTTTTAAGTTGAAATATAAATTTATGAACAGATTATCTAATATAGTTATTATCATTAACAAATGAACCTATGGTATTTAATTTGAGACAATTATTACTAAAAAAGATGGGATAGTTTCAAAGTTTTCTTACATCTTTATGATGCTATGACTTCAGTAAAACTGAAATTAAGTATAATATTTTAATTACAACCTGATGACAGATAATCTGGTGATAGATTTGCTATCTTCTGTTGGCTACTGATGAGTTTTATTATAAATATGAAAAGAGAAAATTCTCCATTCTCTCAGAGCCTGGGGGGTGGAAAGACTACCTGTGGGGAAGAGGCATGAGCACATGGAAACTGAAGTCTAAATCCTGGGTCTTGAGCATAGTGACTATTAAAGAAATCTCTATCAGTTTCTACTGTAACTGTAAGAAATGACCTCAAGGTATATACTTTCAAATAATACAGCTCTCTTTGTGTATGTGTGTTTTCTTGTAGTTCTGCAAGACAAGTCTGAAAGGAATCTCATTGAAAAATCAAGGTTGATATATTTAGTTCTTTATAAAGACAGCAGGAAAGAATACATTTTCTTGCCTTCTCTAGTTTCTAGAAGACACCTACGTTCCTTGGACTGTGGTTGCACATCTTTGATTCTTATCCAAGATAATGTCCTCATCAAAAAGTCCTTAGCTTAATTACATCTGCAAATTCCATTTTGCCATGTGGGATGATATTGTCAGGTTCTAGAGATTGGCATGTGGATTTATTTGGGGAGGAAGGAGGATATTCTTTATTCAGCCCATGATAGTAGAGCAATTTCCTACTTTCAAAAATCCCAATTATTTTTGGACTTTGAAATGTAATATTCATTTACATTTTACAACAGAAGGAGGGGACAAATGTAAATTGAATATATAAATTGCTTCCCTAGCTTTAACACTTTTTTCTCCATTATAAAAGAGCAATGCAATGAATACTTAGGCAGGATAGCTGTCCTTTCTTATCATAGTATTCTGATGAACATTATATATATATATATATATATATATATATATATATATATATATATATAATTTGGTCCCACCTTGCATTATCTTTACTCAGAGTGAAACTATTTTTGGTGATCTTATCACTTTCTATCCTAATACTCACTAGGATTAAATTGATTTTGAGTCAGAATATCAATGATTGAAGGCTTTAAGTTAGGAAAAGTGAAATAGTATTTAATGATAGGCCTAGATCTTGCAATGTTGCCTAGCAACACAGTTGCACACTTCCATTATAAGAAATGATAGCATTATATAAGGCAGTTTAGGAATTATATGAATGTTAGGAGTTTCTAAACTTATGAAGCAGCTATCAGTTCAAACTTTACAAAATAAAGTCACTGAAGCATTCTATGGTGGTGATAGAATTAAAAGTGGAGCTTTATGATATAAGGCTATTAGAGTCCTGAAGTCAGTATTTCATTATTCCTTATTATTTATGTTCCTATATTCCTCAGTTCTTTATCACTTAATAATATCTTGAAAAAGCCATAAAAGAGCATAATGGTATACTCGCAAGTATCATGGACCTATTATTATCAAGATTGACAGTAAAACTGAAATCTTTTGTAAATTTTCTGACATTTATTTTTGCAAAGTTCATAGGGTTACAAGTTTTTTTGTATCAGTAAAACAGAATTTACTAAACACTCATTTTGAATCAAGTGCAATGGAGTTGTAATGTGATACTTGGAGTCAAGGCAACTAAAAAGGGTATATGTAAAATGATATTACTTTAATGTGTATAGACAAACTCCAGCATGTACACTTTTTTCAAGTGTTTTATCTATGATCACATGAGTTCTATTATTTTTAAAAGTTCAGGTACATGGTATGTGGATCAATTTTACACAGTTCACCTATTTAAAATATTGACTGCAATTATTTATATTAGCCTTTGATGCTTAAAATTAGGGAGATACACTGTTTGCCAATGGGGAGGGGACCAAGAGATGGAGGGGAGGAGAAGGGGAAGAAGGGACAAGAATAAAAAAAATTGAGATGTACATTTAAAAACATCTTGTGAAAAATGTAGTCCTTATGTACTGCAAACATGCAGTTAAAAATTGAAAATGAAATGATTAGACATGAGCTCTGGATAACAGCCTTCCTACCTACCACTGTGTGGTACAGGCATTCCCACATTTATGCTGGGTTAGCTGGCTTAACCGAAGTCTTTCAGAGCTTCTGATGAAACTCAGGTCAGTAAGCTCCTTTGAAAAGAGCATTGTCTGAGGTATTTCCTGTAAGAGCAAGACTAGAACTCTGACTGTAAATAAAAGTTCTTCTAAATTTGTTCAGGGGCTCTGTGCCAACTTCCAGTTCCATTATTAATATGGTAGGCATTTCTGATTTCTCTTGTGAACCACAACCTGTGGCATTTCCTGCCACGTGCATCCCAAAACCTCCTCTCCAAATGTCCCAAAGAGTTTAGGAGACTTCAAGCATCCCACTAGCCATCTATTTGAAAATATTCCTAATAAGAATTCTCATACCGTTCTATGTGTCTTTTCTGTTTTATTTTCAACCTCTGATTATTTAGATGCAGTTGCTGCTGGTGGCTTCGTTAATTTCCTCAGGATGCCCTAGCAAATTTCCACAAAGTGGGGGGCTTAAAACAACAGTAATCCAAACTGTCAGTTCTAGATGGCTGACTCCCCAAATCAAGCATCAGTATGTCTATGTTCCCGCTGAAGGTGTAGCACTCAACTGAGTTAGTCAGAAATATTGTAGGCAGTGAGATAGGACTAGGTCCTCAATAGAGCCAGTACAAACAACTGCCAGGGAAGCTGACGCCTCCTGCCATGCGCCAGCCCTCAAGACAAAAGACCATACAAATGCACCCATATCCTGAGGACTGATACCCTAAATAGTTCCCATCCCCCTAGGAAAGAGTCACTACTCTGTAAGAATGCTCGGTTTTTTCTATGTGACTTGCTTCCCCATTTGTCCCTAACGTAATCAATTTTACCTGAACTATTGATCTTATTGGATAACTATAGTTATGTCCCACCTTATGCCCACCTCCCTTGTAAGCTCTGTCTTCCCCCACCTTGAATCCATGGTTTTACTCTATAAAAGTCCCTGGAAAAGACAGAGTCCTTGGCAACGCGCTCCGGTCCCCTTCTATCTCTCTTCAGACAGAAGCTTTCTTTCTCTCAATAAATATATGCTGCTCTTACCTCCACTGTTCCTAAAATTCATTCTTCTATTTTAGAGAACACCAGCTTGGGGACATAGGAGGACGGGAGTTTCATTCTCCTATATCAAAGGTTCTGGGGCAGAACTTTCCTTACTTCTTTTAGCTCATGGTGGATTCCGTTGGTTTTTTGGCTACTCCAAACTCTGCCTTAGTCTTTCCATGGATTTCTTCTCTACAACTCTCTGAGTATACAGTACTTTCCTGTGTCTCCTAAGGTTTTGCTCATTGGGTTTAGAGCTACCCTGATCCAGTATATAGAACACACTAAAGAGTGAAGTGTGGGGTGTCAGAGAAATGAGTCACAGTATTTCCTGGAACAGGGAACATTTATGCTTCTCTTAAAGGGAAGAAAGCCCAGGAGAAGGTTGCCACACATATACCAAAAGGATACCACCCATTCCACATTTGGGTTTTGTTTTAAGTAAATGATTTAAACATTCTTTGTGTTCATTCAGCCTCCTTCTTTATCTTAGGACTAGGTTCGTGCTCTTCATTTTTTCAGTTAAGCCTATTTATTATGCTATCGTCTCCATGTTTATGCTATGGTCTCCAAGTTTGAAATTGCCCTCAACTTCATATATTGAAATTCCAAATTGCAAAGTGATTGCATTGGGAAACGGGGCCTTTGGTAAGGTGATTAAATCACAACCAAAGAGCCTCACTGATGGAGTCAACGATTTTTTCAAAGGAGGCCCCATAGAGCTACCATGTCCCTTCCACTGTGTGAAGACAGCAGAAAGAACTTGCCATCTGTGAAATATGCAATGGGCCCTTACCCATGCATCAAACCTGTGAGGGCCTTGTTTTTTGACTACTCAGCCTTCAGAGATATGAGACTATGAGAAATAACATTCTGTTGTTTATAAAGTATTTAACCTACTGTATTCTCTTGTAACTCCCTGAGAGAAGTAAGATAGTTCCTTAAGTACACTGCATATCATAGTAAGTTAAACATTCAATAGAAGTGTATAACATGATTCTGACATCTTTATTTAATCTCTGAGCTTCACTTCCTATCCCAAAGTCCCAGAGCTTGTGGAAGAATAAGGTGAAGAGGACAGAAGCTCTTTCCCAAGCTCTTTCACCACTCAGATAGATTATATTTAACATTCTTAACATTCCAGTGGAGACAAGGAAGGAAGAAGTTAAAGAAGGTAGGGCATCACAATCTGCCCTGCCTTCGGACACATCCTGTTTTCCTAGGGTGAATTCTCTCAAGTCCTACTGTGTACTTTATATGGAGTTGATGACTCTCCTGAGACCCTGGTTAGCTCACCCAGATCCTCCTTTTCCTTGATTGTTCTCAAGTATCTGCGACCGGATTCTTTTTTGTATAAAGACAGAAACAGCTCACCAGAAAGTGCTCCATTGCTTCCTGACAATACAAATCAAGAATTCTTTGTTTATTTATGTGTGCACAGTTAAGTTTCAAAGTTCAATCACAGGAATGTCTTCTTCATCAGTATTTCCCCTTTGTGGTCCCTACAACTTGTGGAAGTACAAAAAATTAGTGGACTTCTGTGAGGAATAATTACTGAAAGAACACAATAACTTTTGCTTTCATTAATTACGGCACTTAAATACACTGACTTTTGGGAGGTTTTCTTTCTATCAATATGAGATTATCACAAAATACAAGAAAAAAATCAACTTAATATCCAACAAGAACTTTCACTGCACCTCTTCCATGAATTTGGTTAAAATATTTGGGTTAATTTTACCATGTGGTTGTTTCAGCTTTTAAAAATAGAGTGCCCATAGAAGTTCTAGATGACAAGTATTTTAAATACTTACGTGAAATGTTTTGTCTACCAACTATATTGCTGTATGTAAATTGTTTACTGAAATAAAGTATAATTATTAATAATTTTTAATGTTTTTATCCAATTTTACTTTTAAAAGAAAATGAAATTTTAAATGTATTTAATCTACACATAATCATTAAACAATGTAGAAAGTCACACTCTTTGGTTGCTACAGGAAAATTATAGACTGTGTGGTTCCTGCTAGCCAGAATATAAAAATATCTTCAGATGGCAAAATTTCTATGAATTAACCAACATAATTATGAGCAGTTTTCTCTGATTTTGTATTCCCTGATATTTCACTGAAATAACCAATGAACAGCTTTTCCTGATATTACATTCTGAAAGATACACCTAATGCGGGATAAAAAGGACACTCGTTTTTCAAAATTTTCACTGGATTTTTAAGTGTGCTATAACCTTACAGTCATGGGTACAACATGAGTGATAGTAACTAGTGGTATATTTTATAACTTATTTGGAAACTGACATAATGAAAATATACATTTCTTGAAATCAGAGAAAGATCATTTTCTCTTCACATAACTGTTCAACAGATGAAGCTTTAAGTTAGGCAATATGGAACTTTGAATATCTAAAATAGTTCAAGACACTATGGAATCAGTTTTATATTATAGGTACCAGTTTTATCAGAAAAACAAATCAAATATAAAATTTGGAAAATATGCTTAAAATTAAAAAACAAAATTTCTCTTATCTTTTCTATCAGAGAAAGCCACTGTTAATCATTTCAATTTTATTTTTTTACTTAACAACTTGCCTGTATGACAAATTATAGAATCAATTTCAACAGAGAAAATAGAATATTTATACTGTTAGAAATATCTGTAAGCAAAACTCAAGATGGAGACATATCTAAATTTCCTTCAATTGTTATTATATATTTTTTTAAATTACATTTGCATCACCTCAAATGCTGGGATACAGATCTGTGTCTCAAAATCTACTGAAGTACTATTGAAATGACTAACATTTTATAGCACTTTAGAGTTCACAAGACACTTGCAAAATTTTGTTTCTCATACACAATCTCAATAGGCCTTGTGACAGGTAAATGTTTTCCATAGAGTTCTTCCAAGGCAGATCTGCGCTTTGAGCTCTGCAGTTCTGCACTGCCACAGCCCGTATGAAGGAAACAGAGGAGCCTCCACGTAGGCTAGAAATAAACTCTCAACCATCACTTTGGCTGCCTGATCTGATGTGATAGGATATGTAGTTCTGACGGAGAATTCTAGTTTACTGTGGAACACTGCGGTGCTCTTGTCTGGTCTTGGGTAACTGGATTACAGCTATTGCTTCTTACAATTGTTATCTCTCCAAGGCAACTGGAGAATTTACATTTCACAAGACATCTTTATACACATTTGTGGACAGTAGGGCAGACAAGTAGTAGCAAACAAGGGAACTTTGACTGACGTCTTAAGAGAAGACATGGCCCTCTTTGGTGAGGTCCAGAGGTACTCTGGTGAAGGTTTACCTAACACCCCATGGGAGGGGGCTGCAGTGAAACAGTATAGCAACATGGCTCTCCATGCTGAGCTACTGGCATTTCTCAACATGCTGCTCAAATGTTGGCATGAAAATTTATCTTTTTTGCTTCTGGATACCAAAACGTTTATCCCATGTATTTGTGAATGTGCAAGAGGAAGAGCGGAGAGAGCAGTCCCTTGTCCTAGAGTAGCATTAGGGAACCCACCTGGGTGCTGGCCCAAGAGCCTCTCCGCAGGTCTGTGAGTGAAGAAGACAGCCCTGGCCCTGGCAGCACTGCCTGTGCTGTCCAGATTGTACCACCTGATGCCCCAGGTCCGCTGAAGGCAACTGGGCGACACCTGGTAGTTAGCAGAGCCACAAGAAAGAAAGTTTGAATGGATGGTAATGGGGGAGAGAAGAATGAGAACAGAAAAATATAAGAAAGCGAAGAGATAACTCTACTCAACTGGCACGTCTTTAGGCAGAAAACCAAGAGATATGTGAAGATTAAAATATCCTTTCCTTCTATTTGGAGAACATTTAAAAATAAATTTTTTTGCTAATCAATGAGTATCAATGAAATAGCAAATCCTGGGTTAATGAGATGTCTTTTCTTTAACTATCAGGATAATGTTGGCAGACATTGTAGCCTATACGCCTCATTTTTAAGAAAACTGAAGCTGAGAAATTTGGATAATTTCTTACATGCTAAGAAACTAACTCAGGATAGAATTTCCTGTGGCTCTAAAACCCTAGCAAGTTTTAATGTATTATAGAGCTTTAAAGTGATTTCTATATTTTTTAGAGGGGAAAGTATTTTAATGTTGCAGTTCCTTACAGAAAATTAAGAATTTTTCTGGAATCAAATATTTGGTAATATCATTCCCATAGAAAACATATGGAAATTAGGGGGAAGGGTATCTGATTTTCAGTAAGAGTGTATCTAATTAGAATAAAACTTACTTAATGTTAAGCATCACATTAGCTATTTGAAGAGGAATACATATTGCAATAGTAGTAGCCATAACAAAAAATTCTAATTTATACATACTTCTTACAAAATCCAGATGTGGCACATCTTATAAAATTGCTAGGAGATTACTACTAGTTAAATGTGAATTGCTGAACCCAGGGTAGTGATGCATGCCTATAATTTGAGCACCTAGCCTGGGCAATTTACTGTCTCAATATTTAAATATATATGTGGAGATGTAGCTCAGTGTGAAGGCCCTGAGTTCAACCTGCAGCACCACAAAAAGGAAAAAAAAGTGAAATAATTCTTTAGTGCCAAACTAAAGGAAGGAAACAACTTTATTTTCTTTGTCATGTCGAAATCCACTAGCTAGGAAAATTCAACAACAAAAAATAAAAATAAAAATAAAAATAAAAATAAAAAGCCAATCTTCAGGAGACTGACTTGGTTTTGCAATTATTTTTGTATGTAGTAGAAGGAAAACATTGCAGAGTTTGAATTCAGGTATCTTCTGGGATTTTATGACTTCTTTTTCCTAACTCAAATATTTGCAAGCAGTAGCCAAATTTCCTTGTCTTTTTTGTCTTTTCTTACTTGAGTAAGAGAATTATGTCTAGAAGTTTCCATGAATCTTTAAAGGAGAATCAGGAACATAGACACAATTTCTTTTCTTTTTTCAACATCATTATTCTAAATTATGTCCTTGATAGCCTTGGAATTCATTATATTGATAAATTTATAATATATGTGAAAATGAAGGAAATTCATACATATAATTTAATATAGTATTATGTCTACAGCAATAAATACTTTCTGGTAAGTGGTTTATAATCATAATAACTATTTGTCTTTTACTGTATGCCTTGCTTTCATGCTCTTTCCCTGTAATTTTCATTTTTAAAATTTTCATTGCTTTGTTTGCTTATGATGAAGAAATGTTACTGCAAAGATATGAAGTGACTTCTTAATTTAAAACGTTCCTCACTAATGCTGTGGAGCCATCACTGTCTATAGAACCGGAGGTTGTTACAATGCCCCTTACCTTTCCATACCTTGGTGGTCATTATGGCCCTTGAGGGGAATGAAAGAGGTAAACTGAACACAAATCAAACCTTCTTACCAAATACACAAACTGGTTGATCAGGACAGAGATACATCAGGTTTATATCTCTTCCAAGATTCAGGGTATGTTTCCGGTTTTAAATGATATGTCAGTCCACATACACATATACATAAAATGAATGCATTAAAAAAAAGAAAAAACAGAAAAAAAGAAAACTTCTAAGTTTAGCTATAATGAAAAAAATCAGTGATATTTTATATTTATCTCAATGAAGAGATTACAAATTAGAATTTGTTTCTCTGTGACTTTTTGAATATTATAGATTATTTAAATTATTTGATTAATTTTAAGGGGCTGGGGACTTAGCTCAGTAGCATAAGCACCTTGATTCATTTTATACCTTGATATATTCTGGAGATTTTTTTTTCTTTCTGTACATTGCTAAGCCTGCACACTTCAAGTGCTATGAACCATTGGTGAGAGTTTTGCTAAAAAGCTTACTAAAAATATTTGCTTGGAAACAGAAGTTGTGAATCATCTTTTGTGATGACTGCTCTAAACTCAGGCTCTGCAGAGTGCCTTCAACATTTTGATGCTGACAACTGGAAAACAATAATACAAAGCTGCATGATTTTGTAATAAATTAGCAAATGTACAAAAAGTGTTTATGGGAAAGTCATTGTTTTCCTATCCCATGGAAAATTCACCATCACTATTTCTAAAGTCCATCTATCATCCATGTTTTAATACACATGGGTTGCATATTCTTTATTATAATTTAATTGTTCTGGTTCTGATTATGTTTAGTTTTAATTCCAATAAATTGTTGCTGTGTTTCTAATTATGCAAGTATTTTATTAGAGACATTATTTAAAACTAAGATCTTTTACTGCATTTCTACTCTGCTTTTGAGAGAAATTGTTGCTATTTTTCCGTGGGATATAATACTAAGGTTTAAAAATTATGAACAGGTTTTATGACATTCATTTACTGGTCTATATTGTTAGTATTCTATTCTAGAGTAAACATAAAATATGAAAAGAAAAATACAGGCAAGATTGAGGATAAAATGAGAAAGGAAATTGAAAAATTAATTTGTATAAATAAATACAGTGGTGAATTTAAGTCCACCTGTATGTCAATTCTGCGTTGATCTTATATTTAGCATTTCCTAGATAAATGATATGAGATAGACTGTATCATATCTTTAAGCTTCTTATTTGACAGTAAAATTAGCATTAAAGATTCAGATGATTAGACGGGGCATTATGATGCACACCTATAATCCCAGCCCTTGGGAGGCTGAGGCAGGAAAGATAGCTGTGAGTTGGAGGCCAGCTTGGGCTACAAAGTGAGTTCAGGGCTAGCCTGAACTGCAGAGTGAAACCCTGCCTCAAAAAGGTCAGAAAAAAAAGATTCAGATGATCAAATATTCTTAAATATAATACATAGCAGGGCTCACCAAAGCATTTTCATTCACATTTGATTGTAAGTATTTTCTTTCAATATGTACATCATTTATCTGGAATACATTGTATTTTGAATATGGGAGTCTGGAATAATTCTATTTAGAAATCACTGCTAGTTGATTTGGGGTGCCTCACACTGAGATAATGGGATAATTTACATTTTACTTTGTGAGTTAATTTACTCACTAAAATGTCTTCTGGCCTTATTTCTTCATTAGTTCACTTCTATTCATCTCTGTATCCTGCAGGTGAGTCTAACACTCTATATTTAAAAGTCTTACTTAATTTCTTAGGTATGGCCACAATCAGAATGGGTTTACAGGATTATTTGTTTATTTCTTTATTTATGTGTCAAATTTATTTCCGAAGACTACAAGAAGAAGAAATTACTTATGGCAGTTTGAAGAATCATTAAGTACTCACTCTGAAGTGATCCTAATCCGTTAAACCCCAAAATTTACGTACTACAAGGATAAGAGAGGACGTTGTGAAGGATGGGTGGTAACTGGAGTCGACATATAGTCTATGATAGAGTGAGCTTGATTTACCTGTGTCAGTGAGAATAATCCTTTAAAACAGAAAGTTAGACTAGTTTCATTTCTGGTTAAATAGTTTTTAACTTGCAGAACATTCGAATGTTTTTATCATCCATAAGGCCCTCTGGGTAGTCTACATTATTTGCCACCATTTTTCTCAAATAGCCATCTTTCCCCTGAATCTAGTGTTAGCTTGTTACAGAGACTTTTTTTTTTTTGAGACAGAGTGTTGCTAAGTAGTTCATTCTGGCCTTGATTTTGTGGCAATCCTCCTGCCTTTGCTTCCTAAGTGCAGAACTTACAGGACTGTGTCACCAGGCCTGGATGTTGTTACAGGAAATTTGTAAATCTTCCCTTTCCTGTTCCTACTATTCTCCTCTTCAGTGTGCTCATGAATCATTCTTTCCCCTCTGTTCATATCTCTGTTCACGTAGAGAAGACTCAATACCATTTCCTTCCCTTACTACTGCTAGTTTTGCAACATAAACTGATTTTCATTTTGATTGACATATTAGTTTTTATTTCCCTTCAAAAAAATTCAAACTCCAATAAGGCAGAAGATTCATCTGTCTTGATTACTGATGAGTTCACATCACTAAAATTAAGTTATACATTTAATAAAATTTTAATAAATTTAGTGACAGAAAAAATGAATAAATGAATGTCATATATAATGTATTTATGTTTTAAAATTTATTGTAAAAATTTATTCATGAAACATTAAAATATTACTATTATGCAAAGTAGCATTAAAGGTGGTGATGTTTAATTCAACACATATTTTTTACAGGTGCCAGGTAATGTTTCCATTTCTCTTTCATCTATCCTGGGGGTCACTTTTGTCGGGATAGTCATGTTTCGAGTATGCTCACTGCACTTGTTTCATAGAAGAATGTCAACTGTATTGCTAAAGAAAATGCATCTCCCCAATATGTTATAAACAATGCCCACTCCAAATTTCAGGTACCATAAAATGATGTCCCTCTCAGACGTTTGATATGCTTTATCTCCTTGTGGTTTCTATGAATCCATGACTGTTATATCCTCTGTCACCCAGAAGTGAAAGAAGAGTTTATCATATTCCACTTCTAGAGTGAGGAGTAGCTTCCTAATGGTGTCTGAACTGAAATCATATCCTTCACTAGGCAGAAATAATACAATTCACCCCTTTAAAAGAAACACCATTAAATAGCTTCTATCTGGCTTCAAACATCTAAGCTTAATCATTTGACCCTCATTATTAGTTTGTGTTTTACTTATGAATCCTGACCACTAAGGCTGCATTCTTACTACAGGGCAAGCAATAAGTAGAAAGATCTTTACAGAGAATTTAGACTGTTAATTACCAGGGATTTCTCTTTTGGTATTTTCCAACTTTTGGAAAAAGTTGCATCTTACACGCAAGATACTTCTTACATAGAATTCTTTAACTAGAGATACCATGTTTAGGCTCTGTGTAAAAAAGCTTGTAACTATGCCTATTGCTGAAAACTTTATGAAATTTTAATGTCTCGCATGTCTATGCTATTTTGAGCGTACATAAAATTCAAGCCAAATTCTGGAGGTATCAATTTGAAACACATCGGTATGTTGGTGGTAATTAAAACAAGAAGATTAGTAAGAGTGTGTTTTTTCTAGTAAATCATAAGAGCCATAAAAAATGAAAGCACAAAGAGTAGAAGAAATATTCACAAGACATTTAAAAACGTGGAAATGACTGGGGAAATCTGTTACTATGAAACTCAAGTAAGTAGTCCCAGGAAAAATGTGTTGTGCCACATGGCTTGATAAGTTCATAGAGACAGAAATTATCTTTCAGATATGAAAATTTAAAAACTTTGGTAACCTTAGTAGTAATGATTTTAGTACAATCAAGTAATAGGAGTACTGCAGTGGGACAGGTAAGGAGGTAAAGACAAATATAGGCCACAATTTAAGAAATTTAAGTAGCAAGAATATGAATAAAATGATATCAAATGACCTAAAGTGCCAAACTAATAAAATAAGTATGCACAGGACACTCTAAAATAGTCATCTGAGTTAACAGAAGAGGATTTTAAGACCAGTAAAAGACCCAAAATGAGTTTTGACATAGCAATACATCTGCTTAGTCCTCATAAGAACCTAAATCACAATTTAAAAGCCCAGATAATAGACTAGAAAAAGATTTTTTTTTGCTTTTATTTTATTTTGTTTTGTTTTGTTTTGTTTTTTGACACAAGGTCTTGCTATGCAGTTCAGGCTATCCTTGAATGATGTAGCCCAGGCTGGCCTCAAACTCATGGCAGCCCTTCCTGCCTCACTCTCCCAAGTTTTAGAATTATGGATATGAGCCATCATTTTTAATGTTGATTCATCATTAGGTTTTTATGGAAAACTACATTGGAAAAGTAAAGGTATGGCTGGGGTTATAGCTATCAAGCATGTGCTTAATATGAGAGAGGCCCTTTGTGCCATGCCGATATCTCCTATAAACAAATAATAAAACTAAACTACTGAGAAAATAGTCTATCCTATCAACAAAATGCTATGACTAATTTAAATGATAGTAAGTATATAATTCACATAGCATTCAAGATGAAGACAGCATTCTTCACAAAAGCACTGAGATTAGTACCACAGGTTATGTGAGTCTTCATCCTCAGCAAATAAGGAAAGAAGGGAACAGATAGGGGACTAACTTTCCCATGAATGCCTCTATCACCTTTATAATTACTTTAAGTCAACTTTGACTAGTTTATTCAAAAAGGAATTTATTATAGTAGTTTAAAAGCAAGACTTAGCTGGAGATATAGCTCAGCAGCATAAGTGCCTGCCTCACAAGTGCTAAGTCATGAGTTCGATCCCCGTATCCCCCCCCCAATAAATAAATAAACTTGGAAGGCATGCCAAAGAGACAAGGATTCAGGATCAGCTGGTAAAGCGGTGTAAGGGAAGTGCCCACCTCCCTCTGCAGGGCAGACCCATGCTTGTCTAGATAATGTCACTGTAAAGGTCACACTGGATATTTATGAACCATATGGGAATTTATAGGGCATCATGGAGAAAGGCATTTGCTTAATACACAAATTGATTAGATCTCCAGAAACAAGCATTTATTATTATTCTTTGCTATCATTTTTGGGTGTAAGACAGGAAGATAGAAAATCATATTATGCAACCACTTTGATGAAGCAGTCAAAAAAAATCATGAAGAGAAAATGCAAGTGCAAATGATTAATACTCCAATCCAGAAAGGACTGCTTTGAAAATGGTGAGCCCTTATAATCAAAAGCTTATGAGGAAAACCTCTTAGTTCACCCAAGGTCAGCACTAACGTATTCTGAGGAGTGGAATTTTAGAAGGTGGCTGGCTTCAGGAGTAAATTGCAAAAACAATGGATTTTGAATGCTTTAAAGAAATAGCACATAATCCACAAGTTTTATTTGCTCTTAGAATATGTTTAAAATTGTTTTCTTCTAAATATGTTTTTAATACGACTTTAATCATGCCTAGACACTTTCTCAAAGTACTTTCCAAGTACTTTTTGAAAGGTGGTAAGTCATTCCTGTCTTTGTTACCTAAAAACAAGGTACTCACTTTTACGTTAACAATGCAAATCCTCTACATTATAAACAGCATGAATTAGATTTTTTTGTGTGCACTGATCTTGATATAGAGAATAATAGATAGGAATCCTGAGTACCTGGTTAAGATGAAGAGCATTGCTACTCCTTAAATGACCAACAATGCAGAAGTCAAGGACAGCTAGAACGTATTTTACAGTTCCTGAGATGCCTTCTCTGTGACGTTGGCAAACAGTTTTATGATACCTGCTACATGGATGCTCTTCAGGTGCTTATTGAACACATATTTGCTGATTGCATAATAAGTTCTGGACATTTCTTTCATGCAAGTTGAAAGTTTTAGGCCATGAAAACTGACTCATATTGGGTCACATCCTGACAGCTCATATTTTCATTATTAACACAGTACATCAATCCAAGCCAATCACCCGTTTATTACTTTATTATTGTGTATTAGGAATATGACCATAAATTGCTATTACATTTTTTAAAAGAGACTATTCTAATTTAGAAGTTTTATTAGCAGAAATAGAGACCCAGTGGCAAATAAAGCAGGAATTTATTATAAAACTAAGAAAACATCTATCAGGGCCCATAGACAAGAATACATGTAGATTGTTATAAAAACTAAAAGCAAAGAATACAAATGTCATGCAGGTCCTTCTTCTTCTTGCAACACTACTCCTACCTGGGTATTCGTTTACATTTAAACACATTCACACAGAAAAAAAAAAAAAACACTCTTCTTGGTTCTCAGATCAGTCAAGGTGCAGTGACTTTTTTTATCTGGGAAGGGGACACATTGTCTAAGACCTTGAGTGTACTCCAGAAACCAAAGATGGAGCCAGGCCTTGTCTATACTCGGGATATCTTACAATACAGACATAAATGTAGTATCTTTCTTTTATTAAGTAAACACTCATTATGCAATTTGTCTAGAACATTTGCATTTTAGGTATAACAACCAAACTAGCAAGAATTTCTTTTTTTTTAATTCACAATTTCATAGATAGAAGTTCGTTCTTATTGGATCCTAACAACTTCAACATATAATTTGGTCTTTTCCTTCCTTACTAAGTTAAGAATATTTTCACTTACAAGAAGCAATTTATGGCTTCTCTGCCATGTCCAAAAAAGCATTCCTACTTTTGTGCTTTGGGGCCATTATTAAGTAAAATAATAGTTATTTGAACTCAAGCATTGGAAGGTTTTTAAAGTTGACCTGATAACAGAGATAGGACCTGTGGTGGTTAATCTTGACTGGCAACTTGACTGGCTTGAAAGTCACCTAGTGTTTAGTGAGGCGCATTTGTGGCTGTGTCAGGATAGGTTATGAGAGGATGATCTTGGGTACTGCTTTAACTTTCCAGGCCCCTTCTCAGGCATTTTCTCTAACCTGCTCTGTTTCCCAGCTGTCATGACTTTCACAACTTTCTTCTATAATGCTCTTCTACTGTGATGTTTTGCCCTTTGAGCCAGCTGACCACGGACAACTCAAGGTATTTAAAGCCTTTAGGAAAAAAGTTTTCTGCTTTTGTTTTTGGTGTCAGGTATTTTGTCCCAGTAACTGCAAAGCTGACCAATGCAGAAACCAATAGAGTGACTGACAGGCAGGTAGCACATAGAGATGAATATGCTGGGCAAAAGCGTGCGTCACACTGGGACAGGATATGATGGGGTGCCATGAAATTGAATCATGCCGCGCAATTTAAAGTTTAGGAATTGGCCAGGTATGGTGGCACGTCTGAAATCTGAGCTACTTGGTAAGTGGGAGCAGGAGGAACACAAGTTCAAAGATAGCCTGGACAATTATTTGACATAGCTCAAAACAAAGCATAAAATAAAAAGGGATTAGTGCTCCTAGGGTAACCAGTATCACAAAAACCAGTATCACAAAAACAAGTATCACAAAGGAACTCATTTTTTTTTTTTGTTTAATGTTTTCAGGTTGGAGTTGACCTAAGTTTCACTCAGTGAAACCATAGAAAACAGAAATGAGATTACGAGGAATTACTATTCCTTTATGTTACCTATGTCAGATACATTTGTGAAGCCATCATTTATGGCCACGGAAGCATGTAATAATAAATACTGCAAGAAGCTGCTTTTACAATAATACAGATAGAAAGAAAAAAAAAAGAAAATCTTCTAGAAATGTTATGGAAAACTTAATGTTTCCAATTTTCCAGTCAGTAGAAACATTAAGTAAATTAACATTTGTCAAATACTTCACATTAAGAACTGCATTATGTGTTTTTATACTCATTTTAATTCACTGTGTAAATAGTTACTGTTCTTTATAGAAGAGAAAACAAGCTAAAAGAAATTAAAGGACAGCCCCAAGATCACAGATCTATAGATTTAATTAAAGCAAATGAAGATACAATTGTTGTGCTCTTATTTTGCTAAGCAGTACAGTAATGCTTGAGTATAGTCAAAGTACAGTCGCTGACCTTGGAGATATAACAGCCAATTGGAAGACAAGATAAAAAATTAGTTATTATATGGATAGTGAACTTTATATTTTAAAGAACCTTATGATCTTCCTGAGGTTCCTTGATGGCTCGCTCATCAGACCAATTTTGACAAAGTCTATTAGGAAAAAAATCATTTTGACAAAGTAATATTTGAATTTAAGGAAGAAATTGTGATTAACTCGATGAAGAAAAATAAATGAATTCAGACAGAAGAGTTGTCAAAGTTGCTTGGTAATTTCACACAATACACTAGCATGTTAGCAAAGCACAAAGAGTTTATCATATAATTTAGGAAAAGTGAGCAGTGAATGGTAATTAAGAGGGTGAAAAGAAAAGGAGAGCCTAGAGCATAAAGGTTATTCATGAAGGGCACTGCATAATAAGGGTGGTCTTTACTGGTCATGAAGAAGAAATGAGAAATTTTTGAAAGATTTTACAAATAGAATTGTCTTTATCAAAATCTAAATTTGCAAAATGTTTTCTCTGGCAAATACAAATAACTAATAGATTGGAAGCTGGCAAGATTAAAGGGTAAAAATGAAATAAGATTCAGTAGAAAAAGATAACGGAGGTCCACACGAAAAGACTCTAGTCACAGCGTAAACTTTTAAATTGCATATTACCATTCCTCCATTATCAATAGTGGGGAGATAAGAATGAGTGAGACTGAATTCAACTTAGGAAATTAGAATATTCCACCTATCACCATCAAAAGCAAAAAATAAAAACATTGTGGAGATATCTACAACTGATTTTAAAATAATTTATTATCATAGGTGATAACTGAAAAATATATTTTCATTTAAGATGAATTGTTAATCATGTAACTTAATCAGGATTTCATATTCAAGATCATTTCTACCATTATTCTGGTAGTCGATCCTTTAGAGTCGCTACTATAAAAATTATTCTTATCCTTGGAAATAATGAAACTGTCAATTTATTATAGTATAATATAGAAGTGAAAGATTTTATTAGTGAAAACTGCAGTTTTCTATTTTAATTTAATGATTACTAACAATGTGCTTTTGTGATATTAGAGATATCGAGCCCTTTAGATTGCTTTAAACATTTTGAGAAGGTATCTTACTTTATCATGAAATTGGACAACATTCTAAAACCTCATTCAGCTATCCTTTGGGATAATGCCTGTGTTTTGAATCCAAAATGATCCTTTATCCAGAAGGTGGCCTGATATTAACCCTAAGTGTGGTTATTAATTGTGACATGTGAACCTTCACTCAAGGAAGCAAATTACTAAAATTCTGGGAGTCTCTGTGAATGACTGACATGGAAACCAGCCAAGTGATGGGGTAAAACCAATCCCAGGCATGAGGAGCACTAACCAATAGGCTTGTAGCCTGGAAAGACTATAAAGGGAAATTAGAAGGAGTGTTTTCTTTTAAATGCCTATGGACATTTATCCTGTTTCTTCCGCCTTCCATCACTAAGCAGGAACGGTGACCCCACAGGTCACACCATTTATCTAATTATATTTAAAATGCGTTTCCTATTTCTGAGAAAAAATTAGCCATTTATTGTTTATACACAAGCATATATATTTTTGAAATTATATTATACATATAATTTACAGATATGTTGTTGTCAACATAACAGTTTGGTGTTATTAGCTAATATGAGATTCACAATTAAGACTGTCATAGGAATCAATCCCAATTTCTCTTTTTTTTTGTTTTTTTTGCAGGTCACATTAATTTCTTGAAGCCAAAATGTTCTTTGTTGTTGTTGATTCATACAAAACTTCCTCGCAAAAATTTTCAGACTTCTATATTTTATGATATAAAGTATGTGTCTTACAAAGTGAATAATATATATATTAGATTTAAATCTTAACAAGATTATTACTTTGAGGAACTGAGAGGACACTTTTTTAGTATGTATATCTTCTCAAGGCTACTTCTCATGAAAGATAAATATGTAACTATAATTTTGATCATGTATGGAGATCAATATTAGATGAACCAAAATCACTTTTTACCAGAGGACAATGTGAACATCTTAAATACTTTTGCAAAGATAGCCAAAAGCATATCCCAATATCTGATCAAAAAATAAACATTTTTACTTACTAGCTCCCTGAACATAACTGTAAAGTAACTTTATTTGATAATAATGCCCTCATTTTCTCCAGACAGTGAGAGACAACCTTATTAGATGATTTTCCACTGAAGTTATATTTGATTTGCTTTCGAGTCTTCTATCTTCCATTTCACTGCTAAGTAGGTTGTAAATATTTTTATGACTTCTCAAAAAGCACACTGAGAAGATTTCACAATAATGAACAATGAGTAATCTTAAATTGCACTGTAAAAGCTAAAGCAGAATATTTGAGTGCATTTGACACTTTTCAAAAGGTTAAAATCTTTGGAATGTAAAAAATGTTGAGTCATCATTTTATCTTCTTAATTTAATAAATGGTATATTTATTTATATATCATTGTTAACTTTCTTTTTGGCTTATTTTTAATATTTTATATGTGATAATTCAACTTTTTAAATTAAAGTCAAGTAAAAATACTAACAGTGTTGATTTGCATCAATTATATATAAACACTCTCAGTAAATCTACTTCTGTCCTTCGGTGAATATGTTATTTCTTTCATCGTTTTAAAATAGGAATCTCATAAATTTAGCACAAATATTGCAAGATATTTGATATTCATTAAAGGCACATTATCTAGGTGACTTTTGAGTATGGCTCATTCTAATAGTTGCAAAATGAAATATCATTAATCATTAATGAGATGTAAGTTCTTTGTTAGTTTCTTATTACTAAAGTAATACATATTAATTGTGATGAATTCAGGAAACAGCTCAGAAACTTTTGAGTTCTGCTTAACTGATTACGAAGATTGATGAAGTCTCTCTTGCCTTTCAAAAATTCTGAACACTCAAGGTTGCAAGGTCCCAAACTATTTGAACTGTTTACTTACCAAAGTTCATTATGTATTTCCTTCCAAATTGGTTTGTGCTTTTGTTGTTTAATGCAAATCTTTAATAAAATGGGAACTTTAATCATATAAGACAAGAATTGTATTGTATCAAAATGGATAGTTTAATATTTTAAACTGTCAATCACCTTCCAAACATCTGAGACTTCTGGAGAACATTTTAGATAAAAACCATAAAATTAAACTATCTCTACATTAAATCATATATTTAGTAAACATTCACCAAATGAGGAGATTTCATCAAGTTTTGCTCAAGAAACTGGTACTAAAATAATTCATGAGATATGGTCAGTTGCTCTTCTCAAGAAGAAACACATACTAATATGTGAAAATAGTGACACTTTCACTCTGATTTTGTATGTATAAATAAGAGTTCTTTAAAATCAGTGTTAAAGATCATTTAAAGTCTACTTTCTTAGCAATTCAGGTATACAAGATATTGTCATTAACTATAGTTACCTGGATATGTATCTCAAGGTTTATTCTTCCAGTCTAGCAGGTTTTGTATCCTTAAATACATACATTTACTAATTAAAAACAATAACAGTGTCAAAAAAGCAGGAAAAGACAAGTAACATGATAAAAATATAGTCTAATTTCCATTTCTGTATCAAAGGAATTATCCAAAAAATTTATTATATCACTTGAAATACCAGCCTCAGTCATTCTTCTTTCGACTGAACTGGTTTTCTTTGAGACGAGGGGAAGTTGATCTTTGAAATGAGTCCATACTTGAAACTTTGGCTAAAGTCAAGTTGTTTTATGTCATTTTTAATATATTGAAAAAAATAAAATACTAGATTTTTTTTCACTGAAGCCCTGAAAAGTGTACCATATTCTTTAGTTGGTCATTGCCAAAAGTGGATATTCCCTATTCAAATCCATTTTCTTTATTTTATTTTACATTAAAGAAAACATTAATATTTTAAAGATTTCCTCCTTTATTATGCAATATAATACTTAAATCCAGGCAGGCTAATGTTTCTCTACCAAAATGAGAGGAAAAGGTTACTATATTAAAATCGACCTTACAAATTAAGTACGACTAAAAGTAGAAGACTGATACTAAAATGAATCTTTCCTAATAACTTTATTTTTTCAGATGTTTAAAAATAGTTATCTTATGCATGTGTTTTGTGCTTGCATGTGTGTATTGTACTTTGTATTCAATATCTGGCACTGATATATTATTTTTATGTTTTCTCCATTTTTCCAATGGAAGAAGGAGTTCTATAGTTTGCTATCATAAAAAAAGTAATACACCTGGTTTTATTCTCTATTTCCTGTTTTATTCTTTAGTTATCCCTCTTTCAAAATTAGCTGATTTCCTTCTCTCAATTTATGTTTTCAATATCCTTTCCAATGTTTTTTAGACCTTCCCAGAGTTATTCGTTCACTAAAGTTAGTTTAGCCAGCTGAATTTCAGAACATCATAATACATATGACACAGACATGAAGAAAATATTAATATGCTGGATTATAGCATATCCCAAATCTGAATTCTCCCCTTAACTTTATAAAGTTTAACTGACAAATTAAAATTATACGTTTGTGGCATAGAATGTGATGTTTCCATATAAGTATAAATTATGACAAATTACTTTTTCATTTCTTAAAACTTACAAATATAATTGGCACACAAGGCATGTGTCATCACCAAATTATAGTACAATGTAAATATTAGTCATTATAATGTGTTAGGAAGATAATCCATCTTTTTATATAATTCATATAGGTTTATATAGCTATTATCTCTCTAGTTCCTGGCATGTTTTTCCCCTCTTTTTTAAAATAAAGTTTCCTGCTTTAGGAATTAAAGCAATGGTATCTATCTATAGAATAATAATAATGACAATAACAGCAATAAGTGTCTAAATGTAGAGGTTTAATGTTTCAACTAATATCTATTATTAAGGCATATTATTTCATCCCAAATAATCACCTATTCAAGGTTTTGTAGCAAGTCCATAGTTGGAGGTGAATTTTGGTACAAATGCTTAGCAGTGACTCCTAAAATACAAGATAAATACATGACTGAAACACAAGATAAAATCTTAGCAAAAGATAACACAATGAGTGAGTCAGTCTACCTTTCCAAAGCTAATTAATTACTAGACAACAGTTTCTAGGGATCTACAGAAAACCCACACTTGGGCAGGCAGGAGAAAGGAAAACAACATACTGCCAGAAACTGAACCAAGCACCTCAGTAGCAGGGAGACTAAAGCTATAGATCCAAAATATCACAAAGGGGAAAAGCACCCAAATGTGACAGTCCACACACATTCACATACACACATACACTTGCACCAACACACAGAGAGACTAAAGTATACCTAAGAATAAACTTAACAAAATTATCCAAAACATTCATGGAAAATAATTATTAAAATACTATTACTAAGGAATAAAAAGTAATGAGAAGATATATTCATATATGAGCACAGAGTTCTTTTGGCTATTTTAGGATACAAATGAATATTGCCCCACTTGTTAAGAAGTTCAAATGAAATTTCAATCAAATTTCAAAAGGTTACTTTAAGAACTTTGGATTCTAAAATTTGAGAACAAGAAAAATGAAGGTAAAACATAGCAAAGAAATACTGAAGAAAAAGAGAGGCTTGTCTGACTTAATCAATATTTTCTATAACTATGAAATCACTATTCCATAGGTATAAATATAGAAAATTGAGTCAAACAGAATATCAATACAAAACACACATTTTTAAAAATTTGACTTATGGGAGAAGGAACATTTTGTTAGGGAAAGAAATTTTAAAAATTGATCTTGGAAAGAAGATGTTTATATAAAAAAAAGCAGTATCTTAGATCCTTACTTATATATAAGAACAAATTTTTAACTGAATTAAATATATTAATGTGAAGGCAAATTTGGAAATGATTTAGACTGAAAGATACACCTTTATGTTCTCAAGATAGGGAACAATTTAAGGAAGAATTTCTTAAGACTATACAATGTAGAATAAAATAATACATTTTATCATATTAAATTTTAAAGCATCTCTATAACATAGGTAAAGTTAAAAATCAACTTACAGACTTCAATAATATATTAATAAATATTTGAATATGATCAGTATTTTTAACTTAAGGATATCTTTCACTTAACAACAGAACACAAAAGACTAAAGAAAATCCTATTAAGATAAAAACAGGCAACATTTGAAAGAAAGGTTTTTGAATATCTACTTTGTATGTTTTAATTTTGTAACTTGAAATATTTCCAAGATGACAGTGTGTAATTCATCAAGTAGTGGTTTCTTAGTGTTTTTTCCTTCTTTTCTTTTTTCCCTTGGAATTCTGTATTGTTGCTACCCTTTTATCTGTTTTGTTTTGTTTTGTTTTCTTGTTTTTTTCTCTTTAAATAAAATTCTTTTAAAAAAGATTATCATATTTGTAAAATAGTCAAGAAAATATTTTGAGATATTTGTGACTTACAGAATTTGTAGGTTAGTATTAACTGAAATATTTATAACATTGTCATCCCAACCAAGAGGTGGAGTGTCTATTTATTCAGATGAGTTCTATGATCTTTATTAGATTTACATTTTTCTCCATGAAAATATTATATATTATATATAACCACTAATTTCTAGTTATTTCATAGTTTTATTAATACTCTGAATGATATTTTTGACATACTTTGTAATTTTTTATTATTCTTGAATGTTTTTAATGTTGTAACATGGCTACATATTATAGCCTGGTTGTATTATTTTATTAGTTGTAATGATTTCTGTTACAGTGTCTTGTCACCTGCAAATGATATATTTCTCTTTTTTGCCCCAAAATATTTATTTTCTTTTACTCTTTATGGCATTGGGCAACATACCTAATACTAATAGTGATATTATCCCTGGTTTTATTTCTGAAGGGAATGCCTCTGAAGTTTTTTCTTTTTTTTTTTTTGGTACCAGGGATTGAACTCACAACCTCATGCTTGCCAGGCAGGCACTTGTGCCACTGAACTAAATCCCTGCCCTCTAAAGTTTTTTAATTGAAGTATACTATATGATTTGATTTATAATGCAATCAAGTTAATAAAATTACTATCTGCTTCTAGTTTGAATTTTTATCTTAGGTATGCATTGAGATTTAGCAAATATATTTGCTGCAATGATTAAAATACATGTAATTTTTCGCCTTTACTATATTACAGTGAAAAAAATTATGAAAAAAAAAGAAAAAGGTTTTAACAGAGATAAACATACAACATGGTGCTTGTGTTCTCTGGTTATCCTCATTGTTAGTCCTAGGGATGCAAATTAAAAGGAACTAATCCTCCTTTTTTTAAATTTTATTTAAAGAGAAAAAAACAAAATAAAACAGAATAAAGGGTAGCAACAATACAGAATTCCAAGGAAAAAAGGAAAAGAACAGGAACAAAAAATCCTAAGAAACTATTACTTGACAAATTACATACTGACTTCTTAGAAATAGTTGTTCAAATTACAAAGTTAAAACATGTAAAGTAGACATTCAAACAGTGAGACTGTTAACAGGTCTGCTTCACAATCTGACAAAAACAGCAATATGATCATCCATCTTACCCACTCAAATATACATGCAATTATATCAAAAGGGTAAAATTAAATACAACAAAACAGAACAAAGCAGATCATAAGAAAGCAATGTAAGAGACAAAAATTTCAAAACTAGACAATCGGAGATATTCACTCTCTAACATATTGAATCTTGTTTTCTTCCAAATAGTTGTCCATATTTTCACATACAGGAAATTCACATGAAACAACATAGCATGGAATTGATGTGAGCAGGATGAGGAGGGCACTCAGCTCTTCAAGACCAGACATTAGGGAGGCCAAGAATGGCTGTCATAGTATCTCTCATTTTCCTCAAAAGAGCTGTCCGTACCTTCATATGTGTTGAACTTAAACAAGACAAAGCAAGCTAAAATTATTTTGAACAAAAAGTGATAGTTTTGCTGGACTTCACATCATGACATTATGGAATCAGTACTGGGTATTGTAGTGTCTCTTTTTCTTCACAGTAGTTGTTCATTGCAACATGTGTTATATAGTTGGTTCTCGTAAACTGTTCATAAGCTCTACGCATGCAAGAGTCTCTAAATGTATATCTATCCTTTCTGTATTAGAGGTAAAAACAAAACAAAGCAAGATAAAACAAAACAATTCCTAGAAAAGCATGAGGCAAAAAGTCACATAAAACCACAATACTAGGTGATCGACAATGGTTACCATGATATCTCAGCAGTATATAACATTAATAAAAATGAAGCATTGGAGACATTATAAGACTTCAAAAGCAAGTAATAATCAAACCAGAGTGGGTATCTTAGTGAATCTTGTCATCTTCAGTG